>OY992890.1:80387266-80484766 GCA_963921405.1 Cepaea hortensis
TTCTCACCGTCGTCACGTTACTTACGAGAGTATACAAGATTACGGAGAAAAGTCGCTAACCTCTTGGCCAGGAAGCCGACACACACACACACACACACACACACACACACACACACACACACACACACACACACACACACACACACCACAGAACAATTTTCATATCCTGTAACTGTGTTTGTTATCTTACAAAACAGCTGTAGTCTCTGCAAGAAAATTATAATGATACATATTTTAACAAGATATTCACATGTGATATTCGTGCAACACAAAACCATACATGTAGTTTCAGAAGGAAGGCACAAGAAGAGGTTACACTTGAATCTTAAACACGAGGATAATTAAACAAAGTTATGTCCAGTTAAATCACTATTCATCTGAAGAGGAGAGTAGTGGGTCGGAATGCCAGAGGAAAAGTCAGACGGTGCAGGGTCATTATAACATTGGGCCGGGAATGCAGGGATTGGGCGGCAGGCTGCACTGAATGAGAGGTTAACGATTGATCCACGACGATTCGCGACCAGGCGATGTAGTAATCATCTTCACGAATGGCTCTGTGCTTAGAGGCAAAAGAAGTGCCTGGGAGATTTCGTCGAAGGTTGGTGGACGGTGTTTGGTGCAGGAGAGCCTGGCACATGATATCACAACATCTACTCTGAGAATAGAGGTGGAAGCAGTCCCCTGACAGGAGGACAAACAATACACACATGTCGCGATTGTATGATGAGAAAGGTGAAACCATGTTTCGAGCAGAGAGGCAAGCTTCAATTTAACAATCAAAAATAGAGAGCATCTGTTGGATTCTTGTCCCCAGGACATGCTGGTGTGGTGGGAAACGAGCTTACGTATGTGATAGATGATTTACAAATGACAGTTATAAAAGAGCGATGAATGCTGGCTTACGATGGAGATACCTTTATAAAGACTGTTACGGGGACAAGTTCTGAAATAACAGGCCAATGGATGTTTGTGTATGTGGTGTGTACTCGCTTTGAACTCAAACTTAGTCCATACACGTGCTGATGCTAATACTTCTAGTGCACTGGACCGATGTTTGTGGTTGAATTAGCTTTCCTGTTACCAGTGTCTCTCGCCACCAGCGAGCACACTCCGACTCCAGAAGTACTTGTAATTTATGTCCCTAAGTCAAGGACGAGAAGTCAACATTTAAGTCCAACTGACCGGTGTAGGGGTTGAACGCTCTACCTCGGCATCAGCGCACCGGATGTTTAAGAACAAGCGCTCTTATCCATTCGGCCTTGCTGACCTACATGCCAATGGATAATTATAATAATTTTCTTTACTTGAGCTGCATGTAAAGCCCTAGAATGTTCTACAACACCTACAACGGATAATTGGACTAATATATTGACTTCTCTTCCTTTACTTAAGGACATTAATTACAAGTACTTCTGAAGTCGGAGTGGATTCGCCTGATGGCGAGGGACACTGGTAATACGGAAAGCTAATCAACACGCAAAATCCAGTCCAGTAGCACGTATGGACTACGGTAGAGTTCAAAAGCGAGCCAAAAAAAAAAAAAAAAGAATCCTTAAGAGCTCCTGTGTTTTCTATAGCGTGGATTTCTTAACGCGAAAATTCTTAACAACACAGATATCGCGTTATATGAATTTAAAACCCATAACCGTTTCTCTCATCTTTGCCGAATTGTTTTTATTTCCAATTACGATATACCATTGTGTTCCTTCAATGTAGTTAAGAAAGACATCGGCTTGAGAATCGCTGACATATATTGATGTATCAATGATTCCCAATAGCTAGTCATCGCAGTGGGCTCTACAAATCAATACCTACACAAACTCGCTTCCTAGTCTGGCTTAAAGCAGGAAAAGATACACAAGAACTGTAATTCTGCAGAATAGAGGACACAACAATTGCAAATAAAGTGGACATTGAAACCCCCTGAATGACTGCTCTATAGTGAGAGCTAGATCTGTGTGTCTTGACTCATACTGTACCAAGTGATCGTCAGGTTTTAATCAATCACTCACTATACGATTCATTCATTGGCACCTTTCCGTCTTGACAGACGATAGTTTGGTACATTGTGCTTCAAAAAGGCTTAATAACTACGACCCATGGCGGAGGCGAGTATGGCCGGTAAGGCCAATTCTTGCTGCAAATGTTTGCCCACAGCAGATGCATGTGAAAACATGGTCATTTCCACCATTGTGCACCATCTTACGTATCTCATACTCTGTGTGTGCTTTATCTGCAATAATTTTCTCCTTTGTCTTTATTCCATTTCTGATAGTTGCCCTCCATGCAACACGTTCAGCGGCGACTTGCTCCCAATGTGCATTATGCGATCACTTTCAGTGTTAATTTACTGCTTTAGTCTCAAACAGGCGTTTCTGTAACTCTGTGTATCCTAGCTTCTGGTGTTCTTCTTCGTTTCTCCCCCCCCCCCCCCCGAAGAGTCTCCACCTTACCGCGGTAGGGGGGGGGGGCTTGCGTGTCCCAATGACCCCAAGAATTCGTCCGACGAAAGCACAACTACATGTTGGGCAGGTCTTGGGGTAAGGGCCAGACCAAGAGAGACACAACCTGCTGCTCTGCAGGTAGACTGAGGATAGCAATCAAAGTCCGAAACAAGCGCACGATGCCACTGACACTTGGTGCAAAATATGGACAATGTGGGCAAAGAATGCTTGACGTTCCAGGAGGAGGATCTCCTGCAGTGGTTTTTCTGTCCAGCCTTTTCTTCATAACTCTTGCATTCTGGTTGCTTCACAAGTGCCTGCACCCTTATGTAATGATCCATCCATCCATCATGCGCCATGCCGATAAGCGTGGGCGGTCATGTTCTGCCATCTCACTCGATCACCAGAGTCGTGGATCAGCTCCGTGTTCCTGTCTCGACCGTGCCATGCGGCCAAGCCATCCAGGTATTTACTTCTCGGTCTTCCCCTTGGTCTCTTCCCTTCGATCTTGCCAGTTGTCACCAAGTTCTCAAAGTCATTTCTTCTCATAACATGTCCAAAATTTTTTTGACTGTCTACGTCTAATGACTCTAATCAGTTTACGATCTTCATTTGTTTCTTGAAGGACTTGTTCATTTGTTTTTCTGTCTGTCCATGGTATTCTTTGCATTTTCCTCAGAGACCACATTTCCACAGCCATCGACTGTTTTCCAGCTTGGCTGCTCATTGTCCACGCTTCTCATCAATGCAAAAGTACAGGTTCTATGTAGCACTTCACTCTTTTTGCCACGAATTACGGTCTTTAGCAGCAGTCTCCCATGTGTGAAGATGAATTCCAAAAAGCTTTCAGTGAGATCTTCAGAGTGTATTTAAAGCGTAGCATCTGGCCGCCTTGGGAGCGGTTACCACAACGCAACTCGCCGTAAATTTTTTTTTTTTAGGGAGCCTGTGATCTGGCATACGAGTTAAGTGACCAGCCCAGCAAATGTGATTTTTTGATTAGTAGAGTGTGGATGCTGGGCATGGACGCCCTTTCTAGAACTTCAGTGTCTGTGATCTTGTTTTGCCATTTAATCTTCAATAGGGAGTCTCTGTGGCGAAGTGGTCAAGCCGTTTGACTCGTGTTCCGAAGGTTGTTTGTTCGATTCCAGGCCGCGCCCTTCGGTTTACGAGTTAAATGTTTCGGAGACTCCTGTGGGTCGTCGCTAAAAGCTACGGAGTTCGTGCTTTGTGCGACGCTTTCCGTGCTGCGGAAAGAGACCGAGCCATATGGGATAAAACCCGATGCAATGAAGTAGACCCTGTCGACTTTTAATCTTCAATAGCTTCCTAAGGCAGACTGTGTGGAAGTGGTTTAATTTCCTAGCATGTCGCTGATAAACAGTCCATGTTTCACAAGCATATAGCAGTGTGGATAATACAACTGCTTTATAGACTTCAGCTTTGTTTGCAGACTTATTCCATTTCTATCCCATACATTCTTGTACAGTCTACCAAAGGCTGCACTGGCCTTGAAGATTCTTGTATTCACTTCGTCATCAATTGTGGCAGCTTGTGACACGTTGCTGCCAAGATAGGTGAATTTGTCCACAACACTTAGTCTATGGTCGTTCACCTTGATATTCGGTACTGTATGTTTATTCCCTGGAGCAGGCTGGTACATAACTACAGTCTTCTCCAAGTTGATATTGAGCCCAAATTTGGCACAGGCATATGAGAAAGCTGAAACATTGTGTTGCTTGTCTGCCTCTAAGTTGGCATATAGAGCGCAATCATCATCAAACAGCAGTTCATTGCTTTCGAAGGCATTCGTCAGCATAGCTGAAAAAATGAGACTGAACAGTATTGGTGCCAGGACACATTCTCACTTCACTCCATTAGTGCCAGGAAAGGGCTCAGACCATTTTCACCATTTTCCCGTACTCTTGCCTGCATACCATCATGAAATAACCGCACTATTTGGACAAACTTTTGTGGACAGCCATTTTTCGCCATAATCTTCCACAGTCCTTCTCTGCTGACGGTATCAAAAGCCTTGGTAAGGTCAATTCTTCTTCTTCTTCTTTCGTTCGCCTGAAATATGTTTATAACTGCAATGTTGTCTCTTGTATGAATCTAACAGTCTTTTCTAGTTCACTCAGCTGTCCATAGAGTTTATCTTCCACTGTTGTCTCTCTAGGCCAGAAGGTTCACATGGATATGTTGTGTTTGGGCAATCTTGGAGTATGTGCTCTGCTGTCTGCGATGCCAAACCACATGTGCACATGGCTGAGTCACCAATCTTGAATTTTGTATACACTTGGTTGCGTAATCTATTGTGTCCTGTTCTGAGGCGCAGAAGAGTGACCTGTTCTGGTCAGTCCATAACGTGGTAATCGTCTTGAATTGGGTTTGGTGGCCTTCTGACTGATTTGATCATTCTTTTCTTTTGGTAGTATGTAATGGGCACATCAGGTTGTTCTTCTTTTGCTCCTTCCTTATCCAATCGATCAGCTCTGTCGTTTCCGGGGACTCCACAGTGGGATGGTATCCACTGTATGGTGACCTTATGCTGACTGATAAGTTCAGAAAGTAGTGTCCTTAAAACTGGCAATTTCCCAGACAGCAGCGCCTCTTTTACAAATTTTGCATCTGTCAATATCACCATAGGTTGTGTACCATGGCTGGTATTTTGTAATTTCTCTGTGGCTATCTTGATTTCCTCAATTTCAGCATCATAGTTATGGAAGTACTTTCCTTTTGGAACTCTGTGTCCCTAGTATTATTTGGGTATTCTGTGTACACTCCCGCTCCTCCATTTCGAACAGCATTTTGTGCTGAGCCATCTGTGTAGACTCGGATCCAGAGATCCTGTGGGTATTCGTCATCAAAGAAGCTGAGAGTGGCTGTTCTGCGCTGTACACTGTTCTGTTCTTCCTTGTCAAATATTCCTCTCACTTTTGTCTGGATTTGTAGCGATAGTCTATGTTCATCTTTCCACGGTGTTCGCTCTGGAATAGTTGTCAGGGGGATACCAACTGTGGGAAGATCGATGGTTTCTCTGCAGAGTCGCTTGGTCTGGTGGATGAAACTACTTCTTTTCAGCCGCCCCATAGCTAAGTTTTCAAATGTGTTCTTCATAGGGTGGCCTGGCAAGCTGAGGAACTTTTCTGCTTGTATTAGTGCTTTTGTATTGCTGCGTTCTCTTAGAGCTTGTGTCCTCTCCATTTTCTCCATTGCTATAGGGGTTGATCTCATCCCTCCTGTGATGACTCTAAGAGCTCGATTATGCACCTTGTCCAGCTCATGTAATGTGGTTTTTGATGCTGAACACCACGAAGTTGACCCGTATTCCAAGTGTGATCGTATGCTCTGTTGATAAACTTTGCTAAGTATTTTCTCACTGGCTCCTCAAGTGGTTCCACTTAGCTTTCTCGGGATGGCTATTTACCTTCTGGCTTTTGATACTGTTTTTTTTCCTGTGTTTTCTCCATGTAAGCCTGTCGTCGAATGTTACACCAAGGTATGTTGGTTCTTTATCTTCTCTTAGGGGTGTTCCATTTATCTGAATGATCCCTGCCTTTTGTTTCAGAGAAAGAGTAAATAGAGTGGTGCTGCTGTAACAGTACAGATCAACGACTAAGTCCTGATGTATTTCTTATAAACTGGTTTATTGGTTGATAACATTATACAGAGACCTTTCTAATATGATGTTCTCTTGTCTCCGTTCGGGTTGTAACTGCCCAACTACCAGCTACGTCACGACTTGAGCATCATTCTTACTGTTCTATATTGATGCTCAAGCGTGCTGTAGTCTTGCACCCCTAAATCTAGTACTGATATGATATACATTCTGCTACACCTCCCTGTCTTTTAAAAGACTTTTCTTCTTCAAAAGTCTTAACTCCTAACCCCTTTATTCTCTCCTTACCTCCCATAATTTCTCTAAGCCGCCCCAAACTAACTCTACCTTAGGTGAACATTTCCCTCCACATAGCAAACCACTATGAGATTACATTTCTTCTTCGTTTTATAAAGTCATAAGCAATCCGCTTACTACCTGAACTTACTCAACTCCCAACTACAGAAATCATATACCCCTTACTCATTACACTTCTCTCTATCCCCACTATTTATCGTAGTGCCAGCCGCCACGACCTACAACCCATACTTCTTCTTCGTAATAAAATCCACATCTTATATATAAAAAAGACTTGTGCGTCCGTATTTATGTATCTCTGTATGTATGTATATATCTATGTATGTCCTTTATCCGTTCGCGAACGGCCCATCCGATTGAGATGAAATTTTCTACACGCCTTCCTTTCATTCCAGAGCTGTCAACTGTGATATTTTGTTAGTGTGAAATTGCCTGCTTACTCAGTATTATTTCATTTTTCATTTTTCATCATAATTTCATATATCTCAGGGGACCTAACTCTGTAAACGTTATTTCAAGAGGCATAACTTTTCTGTATAACTTATAGTCATATTGTGGCATCGTTTTCAAAGATTTATAAACTCTTTGTCCATAGTTATGTACCGGCATATGAGTTATAATAAATAATGATACAATCTGTAAGGCATTTTCAAAGTTTTCATAAAAATGATGCACAATGCATAACATTGTAACTCATCTTTTTTTTGCTTAAGAAGTTACTGTAGTCATGCAGGTGATTAGAAAGAGTTTTCATTAAAAATAATGGATGGTGTGTGGTAGAACGTTCTTTTAAGTTACATTTTTTTTGTTGTATGAATTTAATGAAGCCGGACAGGGTCAGGCAGACAGATAGACAGACAGATAGACAGTCGGGAACAGGAACTTATATGACTACTTATATAAATTAAATGAGATGCTTCACACCAGGAGCTGGGCGATGTCGGGCCGGGTCAGACAGACAGACAGACAGATAGTCGGTAACGGGAACGGGAACTTATATGACTACTTATATGAATTAAATGAGATGCTCCCCACCAGGGACTGGGCGAAGCCGGGCAGGGTCAGCTAGTATATCATATCACAAAAGCTTATTCTTGTATGTGTATCTATCGTACATCATAATATTTCTGCATTACAAGATCTTAGTTTTATACAACACATGACAACATATTTTCGGAATACTTTTTCTACTCTTCATAAGCAATCCGCCTAAAAATTCAAACGCTGTACTCTTCTGATACTACCTCAACTCCCTATTGTCATCACTAACCATATTACCCCCACATTACTATTTCTCTACTTTCAACCAACCTGAAATCACTTGCACACGATAGGAAGACAAAGAATCGGTGCGCACCGGAGATTTAAAGAAGTAGAACTCTTTCTCACAAAAACCACACTCACCTAAACCACACTCACCTTTACCCCCCTATGTCATTTGAGACTTTATGTAATAAAGTCTAAAAAAATTATATCTTCTACAGTTCACTTATACCAATTATTATGGTAACAGTTTACGCTGCTATCTACAGCATCAAATACCAACCATCAAAAATATTATTCACTCCCAAATGTCTATATATTACAGACAGTATACCATTAAAAAGGTCCATCATCCCTCAAGACCTCTTCCAACATTATACACATCACCTCACATAATTAACCTTCTCTTATACCTCACTCAGAGTTCCCTATTAATCTTGCCGAAAACTTCAGCAACCCATTTATGTCCATTTATTATGGGCATTTCTCCTGAACCTCAATTTATGCCGTTATCAACAGCAACAATATTCTTTCTCAGTCCATATATTACAACCCCATTTTATCCATGTTCTCTGTGACCACAGCACTCCACACTGACAATTGTTTATTTCGTACTTACCCCCCTTTGATATCTACAGTATATAGTTCTTCTTCTAAGTAAAACGTGGCATTCAATTCATGTTTTACTATTTGTCTTCACACTGTCTGGCGTAGCACGTTACCCACTTCTATAAAATCCATGTTAATTTGCGACCCCGTGGAGACGATGTTATAAACTCTCCCCTCATTTACCCCACTGCTATATACGTTATTCACATTAATCTTTTCTTCCCCATTATGGCGTCCAATCCATATATATTCAATCGATGCTGACTTAATGTAGCTCTTATTTTTAACTTCCCCATAACCATTTTATTTGTGTAGTAACCCCGTCACTTAAGTATGGCCTATGTTTCCACAACTTATCCTCTCAACGCTGATTATCACAGCAACAGAATATACCCATGAATATATTATTCACAAAGATAATGTGTCTCTCTCCTAGTCCTCAGTAGTTTATTACTATTTTCTGAACGAAGGGTCCTAAATAAAGCCCCATGTATTGCCTTTATTCTAGACAAAACCATGTAAATTAAACTTAACTTAACTAATTTCTAACATCTATATATAAACAAGGTAATTACCATTCAACATACAAGACAATTCACTTAAATTATGAGTGAAGCGAAATAAAATCACAACAGGACATCATACCCCCCCCCCCCCCAAGTTTTTATACATCATTTATGTTTCCCCTCATATCAACTAAAGGTATTAACTCATTCAAAGAAAAACATATATTAAAATAATATAACATACATCCTATATATTGTTAGTCTCTTTTTTGGTCTAACAATAACTAACTTATTTATCTATTTAAGAAACTCAAGAAGTCAAACCATAAAATCAATTGGCAATACAATTACAGTAAAAAAAAATATACCTCACTCGAATTTACGTCCATATTAGTTATCTTAATACCTAATTATGTCTATTCTTCAAGACAACTCATTATAAGTATCAATAGAACCCTTTTCCATAACAAATGTGTCATATACATCCTCAAGTATCATTTTCCCTTTTTAAATCATGAAATTTATATCTTGCTATCTGCAATATTTTCTCTCAATTTATTTCCAACGTTTCCATTTCTTCAGTAACTCCAAGTTCCTTTGAATAAGTGCTATCTCCACATTACTACAACTTCTTACTCATTACCGTTAACTACGGTATCTCCACCCTGCTACATCCAACAAAACTTTGTCTATTTACTATAGACCTCTCACCAATACATCTATCTACTGTACTAACGACCAATTCTACTTTTAAGTTTCTCGTCTACCCGACGCAAGTAATATTTCATTCTCCTGCATCAGTACTTTCTTAACATCTCACCACAACTACTCTAGGCTATCCTCAAGTCTCTCCTAGCGTTCTTGCACCGCGATGATAGTTAAACCAGTCACACTTATCGGAACATGTTCTCTAACATTCATTTATCTAATCTTGTTTACCTCCGTATCTTTCACTCCTCTTCCTATTTATCGGGATTCTTACAGAACAGCAACCCACACCACTTATAACTGACAACGGACCTCACTTTCCTCATTTCTCAGTATCAGGCATTCATACTTCAACATGTCCCTGTCAACAATACTAAACATATTTTATGAAACGTCATTCAGAATGTTAACTCTCTTTCTGTCAACCTGTCATACAACTTCCATAAATTCCGTCCAAGATCACACATTCCAAACAAAAGACATCACACCTTTCTAATCACCTACTTTAACAATTTAGCACAAGCAAAACAGAGGCAACGACTATAACCAAAGAAGAACAAACAACAACCATTCAGCTAAACGAACATTTCTCGAAACAAGTAAAGAGTCTCAAGTGCCTAGGAAGTATAATATCATCAAATGGCAAACCAGAAGATGATATTGACAACAGTTGTAATAAGGCTATTCAACTCTCTGAACAATTGGACAACCATGTATCAACAACTACCAAGCCTAAGTGTGTCGATCACTTCCACCCACATTGACACTTGACGACGTTTCAAAACCTCACTCCTGCTTCACTCAGCGCGACGAACATCTGTTTGTCTACACTTATACTCACGCACGGACTAAACGCCTTGTACATGCATGCTGTACTTATCACTTGTCATCATCCTATCCATTCTCGACGCACATATGTTTGTCTTATTTCTACTTTTCTCAATCATTCACTCGTTTTCAAAGGTCAGAATCTATATATTATCTCTCGCAACTATATCTCTTTTACACACTAACCAGCACCATCAACGATCTCTCAAAACAAACCTCATTCCGCTGAGCCACTAACCTCGTAACTATCATTCTATACTTCTCCACACAACAACTTTCTCAGATTTAATCACCTCTTCTTTCTCCACAAGCATCATGTAATTACATCATCCCCCTCACCAAGACCTCGTATTCTTCAACATCAACTTCTACAGTCTTTTACTCTTAATATTCTCGCGTTCAACTGGCTATTTTACACATGATACTCAATTTCTCCTCAATCTATATCTCCTCATCAGACACTCTCGGTTCAGCTGTCAACAATACTATACTTACTTCTCAAACCACCAAGCGAAACTATCTCGGACATCACGTCATAGCTCTGAGTCGAACCATCCACTCTAGTACGAGCATTCATAATTAATTTATCTCTCTCTCTGCAATTTCTGTGCTGAATCTATCCTACTTTAATCACAGCAGTTATACATCACTCAACGTGATCAACCCTCTTTATCCAGCCATTCCGGACAAGGAACATTTCAATTTCTACCTTGTTTACTCTCCCTACACCGCAACCAAAAACAATATATTCTGTATAACGTATCCACGTAGAATATCAGTTGCCGTGACTCTCTATCCTCAACAACACTATTGCCTACCCTGTACCATGTGATGCTACACGAAAAAAAATTCATCTGCCTATTTTAGACAACCCATATTATATGCTCAAACCGCAATTCCTCTCATAAGCCAAAACAACTCCATATATCCTTCCTCACCCAAGGAATTTTAACAGCCATAGAGCGCATCCAAGCTAAATATTTCATTGTCTCCCAGTACATTGGTACGTCTTTTTTCAATTATGTCATCTTCAATATCGTCATCTTCAATATCCGTACTTGTTAATCTGTTGTTAAAGTACTCAGGTCTTAATTCTCTGAGTTTTCTTATGTTATTTTCTGTCGTCGAGTAAATTTCTGCTATCTGTCTATTATTATTCCTCTTCTTAAATGCTTTCTTTCTATTTCCTTTATTTGCGTCGGTCTGCTCACTGTTTCCTGTATACCTTACATAACGTTTATATTTCCCCATCTCGTCTTCAGATGACACACTGATAATAGTTCCTTCATCAGACTCATAGTAGTTTACTGCAGACACGTCGATCCTATTCCCATAGTCGGCTTTAGAACGTCTCTTCTTACTTTTATTCCTCATGCTCCGGTTCTGTACAACTCCCATATCTTTACCTGGAATATTCTCTCCATAACCTGAACTCTCACACTTAACATTTCTACACCATTTAGGAATTAATTTAATGTCTATACCTGAGGAACTTGATATCTCAGTTGTACCTTTATTAACTATCAGACTGTTAATATTTCTTTCCTCAATACTTTTCCTCTTTGGTCTCTTTTCATCTTTGGTTCTCGTCTGTCTATCCTTCTTAATTTTAACTGTGTCTCCCTTTTCTAATTTCAGCTGATGAGTTTTAACAGTTTGCACTTGGTCATTCTTCTCTATATTATCTAGCTGAGTCTGTGTCTCCTTATCTATCATTTTATCTGTTTGCGTCTGTGTCTCTCGGTCTATTTTCTTCTGTTCTTGTCTAAGAGTCAGATTCGCAACCAGCTTAGTAGTTGAATTCTTACTTACGTTTTCTACTCTGTTCTTTGACCCTGACCTCAAATACTGTTTCCGTCTTTGTTCAAACCAGTCGTCACGTTTTTTCCTAGCAGTCTTGCTATGGGATGGCCACTTCCATAACTTATTGGAAAAGTCTCTCTCAGGACCATTCTTGTATCTATAACAGCTATACCAGTCCGACCATTCACCATTACGTCTGTTCTCACCGTCTTTTACCCTATATACAGCAGGCCTTGGTTCGTCATAACCATATTGTCTTCTGTCTTTATTACGTAATGGCTGTCTCCTGTTATTCTTTCCTACTCTATTGCAGTCTACCTTAAATCTATAAGGGTCTTGTCTAGTCGTTCTGTTCTGCAACGTTTCTACAAAATTTTCTACTTCACTAACTGCCACTTTTAATTCTCCCAACCATGTACTGATACGTTGTAATTCTACATGTAGGTAATTCATATTAACTTCTTTGTAATTTATATCAAGCTTAAAACAATATGCCTACTTCTTCCTCTGTATATTCCTTGGTACCTGAAAAAAAAAAAACTCGCCCTGAGCTCAGCTGAAATAATTTTCAATTATGCCTGTTTCTCTACTGTGCTGTGATGGTCTGCCTGTTGCCATATCCTGTTGTTTCTTTTGCTATGCTGAAATATTTTACTATACACTGTAATAGTACAGCGAAGTGACGATGAACTGGCAATAACTCCAAGACAGTTCTAGTTTCATATTAATTTATTCATAATCAACAAACCTTCAATCAAGCCAGAAGTCACTCAGCTAAATCATACCTCCATATCGAAGGATGGGTCGTTCACAACTTATATGAGCAAATTCACATTTATAACGACTTATCTAAATGATCTTATTTAAATATTTAAATCATATTCAAAATGTTCTCATAGCAGTTATACTTAAATTAATTACCATCGAGCATGTCTTTCCTTGATTCAAGAGGAGCGTGAATTCACGTGCGTTCTTTAAGAATTTCCCTTGTCACGGTTCCTGTATTCTCAAACGTCTGGAGTTCGTATTATTCAGTAGCCATCCAAACGCGACTTCAGTGACATCCTTCTTCTAGCGTCTCAGGTTTCGTTACTTTTCTTTCACTTTCAGCCCCTGGTTGAGCCCCTACCAGACTTGAGCCTTCTCTTCACCCTGAACAGGTCACTTCAGGCGACGTCTTAAAAACGGCTCTCACATGCAACAGAGCCCAAATAGGATTAGCTAACGGCTCTCATATGCAACAGAGCCCAGAGATAGTCTGACAGCGTCCAAAAGACATGGCCCAATCGATGAATGAATGAACTATTTAGCTGCAGTCCTGATTGTCCCTTGACAATATTCTTTTTCTATAACGATTCAGTTGCAAGAGAGCTCAAAAACTTATTAACGTTGTCCACAGATCTTAGATAAGATTTGATTTGATGAAACGAGTTGTCCGAATTCATCACCATTCTGGAAAATTTTTGTTTTTGATTCTAGATGATTAAGTCTTAAACTTTTTGATTAACTTCTGCAAATTTGATTTGAGGCAAGGGCTAAACTTGATTGAGCTTCCGAAATATTTTACTCACTTGAGACAACGACCAAACTGGATTGACCTTCAGAAAATTCTTACTCACTTGAGACAACGCTGGCTTCTGAGTTCGCCCCAGGCGATCAAGGTTAAATTAAAGAAAATAACAGCTCCTTTGAAACATCTCCAGAAATATTGATGTTCAACAAGACACGATTGCAGGCATTTTCTCAAGGACGTAGCACGACTGACAGTCCTGTCTTTTCACGATGACTTGTGGCCGCGACAAACCATGAGCCGAATCCTGATCAATGGCTCCAGAAAGTACTCTTGTAACAGTACAGATCAACGACTAAGTCCTGATGTATTTCTTATAAACTGGTTTATTGGTTGATAACATTATACAGAGACCTTTCTAATATGATGTTCTCTTGTCTCCGTTCGGGTTGTAACTGCCCAACTACCAGCTACGTCACGACTTGAGCTTCTTTCTTACTGTTCTATATCGATGCTCAAGCGTGCTGTAGTCTTGCACCCCTAAATCTAGTACTGATATAATATACATTCTGCTACACTGCACTTGAGTAGTATGTAAGAGGGTAACTATTTATATTTTGGGGTCCGTTGCGGGGGTCCGGAAGTCGTATTTCCTTATATGAATGTTATACCGCCTCCTACCGGACCCCCTGAAAACGGACCTCATTTTCAAAAAATTGGCGGATATGTTCTTGGGTCGTGATGTCTACTTCCTGGTGTCACTTCCGGTGCGGGGCGGGCGGGCGGCGCGGCGGCGGCAGGGTGGGTTCGAGTCTCATAAAATACATGTCGTAGGTGGATAGGTGATTATTATTAGACATAGATCCGAAATAGAAACATCCTTTTACAGCATTGATTGCGGGACCAACGGGTTGTGGAAATTCTGTCTTTGTGCAAAAGTTTCTGGCGCATTTATCAGACATGGTCGATCCGATTCCAGAGGAGATTATATGGTGCTACGGAGAATGGCAATCCATGTATGAGACTATGAAGGGCATTCAATTTAACGAAGGCTTGCCGGCTATGGAGCAGAGGACAGACGATAGACGTCGTCTAGTGGTAATAGATGACCTAATGTCCGAGACAGATGATAGGGTGACTAAGCTTTTTACTAAAGGTAGTCATCATCGCAACCTCAGTGTTGTGTATATAGTCCAGAATCTCTTTGGGAAGAATAAAGGGCAAAGAACCATCAGCTTGAATTCACATTACCTAGTGGCATTTAAGAACCCACGTGACGGGTCTCAGATTACCAACCTGTCCAAACAGATGTATCCAGGCCGAGTGTCATATATCCAAGAGAGTTTTAAGGACGCGACAGCGGTTCCACACGGTTATTTGTTGTTTGGCCTTCGACAGGAAACACCGGATCAGCTCCGCTTACGAAGTCATATTTTTCCAGATCGGCGTCAAGTCGTCTACGTTCCTAAATAATATGTTCCACCGAATAAAACGCCACGGGGCCATGCTGCGATTTCTGGGTGAGGCGAAGCCAGCTGACGCGAAAGCCGTAATTAAATCGGCTTCCCCAGACCTCGTCCAATCAATTTGCGAGTGCTGTCACAATGTGTTAAAAGGTAATGTTCCACTGACACCGGCTCAGAAGAGACGATTGCGCCGGCACAAGAACAGTCTGAGAGCGCTCACGCGTAAGAAGCTATCTATCAAGAAGAGGAAACAAATGTTACAGCAAGGTGGTTTCATAGGCGCTATATTAGGTCCTATTCTAAACGTGCTGAAAGGCATCGTGGGCTTATAATGAAGAAAATGATCTTGATCGACCCCCGGATGCTGGAAAGACCCTACGTACCACCCGATACACTAACAGATAACTTGCGCGACTTGGATCAACAAATGCAACAAGTCCTAGAGAACGAAGATCTACCACCTCGCGAAAAAGCCCGAGTGTATCAACAGACTTTGCAGCGGTATCTGAATCGACTTGAGCAGTACAGACATAAGCCATTAGGGACAGTGGATATCAAGGAACAAAAACCCGAAGTCAGCACTTTACCGGCTTCAGTAGCCGAGACACCTCTTCACCCGACGCTGGCTAAAAGTCATCCACCACCTATTCAACCAACACCTACTAAAAGTCAAGTAGGCGAACAAATAGTCGAGACAACACCACCTTACAGACTCAGGCGAAGCAAAAAGAACAGTAGGATACCTACACCCAAGTGGGAAAAATGGCCTCGCAATTAAGAAAATATTACTACGACCCTCAGAATCCCGGAGCCTACGGAGGAGCCGCTGCTTTAAAACGGAATACTAAATTGAAGAATATAGAGACTTGGCTACGACATCAGGATACGTATACTTTGCATAAACCGATCCGTCGTCGTTTTCAGAGACGTCAAACCATAACCGGTGGTATAAATCAACAGTTTCAAGCCGATTTGATAGATATGAGAATATTACAAAGATACAATGATGGGATGTCGTACCTAGTGACCTGTCTCGATGTGTTTAGTAAATATGCTTGGGCCATCCCGATCAAGAAGAAAACGGGGAAAGAGCTAGTGGACGCCGTGAGTAAAATTTTTGCTGATAGACAACCGATAAATTTTCAGACCGACAAAGGGTCGGAATTTGTCAACCAGACTTTTTTAAAATTTCTGAAAGATCGAGGTGTGCATTTCTTTTAAGACTGAGAATGAAGATGTGAAAGCCGCGATAGTGGAAAGATTCAATCGAACCCTGAAAGAAAAAATGTGGCGCTATTTCACCAAGACCAATCAACTTCGATACGTCGACGTGATAGATAAGCTGATCCGAAACTACAACGGGTCGTATCACAGAAGTATTCGCATGGCGCCCGCGCAAGTCAACTATACGAATCAAAACGAGGTGTGGAATAACCTGTATCAGAAGATATCGACAGAAAGGTGTATTTTACAGCCGGTGATCGATTCCGACTGGCTCAACCCAAACAGCCTTTTAGAAAGGGGTATACACCCTCGTGGACAGAAGAACTGTTTACCAATAGTCGTATAAACCAGACCAGTCCGGTGACGTATGTGCTTAAAGACGATTCGGGGGAAGGACTTCAAGCTTCATTCTACCGAGAAAAAATACAACTCGTTGGAGACAAGCAAGTGTATCGCGTCGAATCAGTCTTACAAGAAAGACCCAGGCGAGGTGGTAAAGAGTACTTAGTCAAGTGGTTCGGGTATCCCAAGTCATTCAACAGTTGGGTCTCAGACCTAACCAGATACTAATGGAAGAAACCAACGTGGAAACTAACGCACAAAATACCACAGACGGAGAAAGAAATTCGGTCTGGTGCATGTTTGGGTGCCGCGACTAGAGATTGTCTTCTTCTGCCAACTGGTCGTTATATACACCGTCATTGGCGTATCACTATTCAATCTGTCTCGAGACAGCATCGACGCAGCCGAGGGCAAGTTGTGGATCGCTTTGCTAAGCAGCTGTCTGTGTTACATGCTACCAAACCCTAAAATATGAGTTTCTACGTGATATTACCGAGCAATGCTTCGCCTAACATGTTTCCCAAGAACACTCCAGGTCACTATTTCGTTAAGTTACCGCAGACTATTGAGGTGAATCAGCATTACGAAGTGGGTCTGGCCGAAATTCAATTTCCCAACTACTACTGCAATGTGCTAGAGCATGAAGTGTGGATAAGATACAACTCACCAACCAGAGGAAATTCCAGAAAACTGTGTCACCCAGGCCTATACAGCTCACCAGACGCGTTTATAGCGGAGCTGAATCGAATAATGAAAGGATCGGAGGTGGACCACCAGCCGCGAATCAGATTCTATTTCGACAATATCTCAAAGAAAGTAATCGTGAAAATATTCGAAGCAGGGGCCGTGGGTATGTTTAGCGAAAAGTTGAAAGATATATTAGGACTTCACTCCTCGAAGATACCGCATGTCAACCCATTAATGGAAGGACAAGTGGCGATAGACCTGAATAACGACCTGCAAAATATCTAAGTCTACCGCGATCTCATAGCGGCTAGACCAGTCAGAGACGTCATGGTTCCATTACTGAGGATGGTTCCTATCATGAGTCAGCTGTCGGCTTCGGTGTATCGCGCCTACGACAAACCTCATTACGTACCGCTGAGTCGGTACTCCCTCGACACGGTATAAATCCTGTTAACCACCGATACGGGCACAAAGGTCTCATTCACTTCCGGGACTTCAGTGCTGACGTTACATTTTCGAATTCGGTGGAGATCAGACCTAGAATAATGAAATATGTGATGTTACGTCGAAATCCCAGACTGTATTAAGACTTCTAATGTAATCAAGCTGGACATGGCATGCCGGTCTTTGTGGGTGGTCGAAGTCAGAGAGGTCGGGGTATCGGCAGTTTCTTCAGTGGACTCGGTCGCACGATTCTACCCTGGCTAAAGACCGGTGGTAAAACCCTACCCAGAGAAGGTCTCGGGACGGGTCTGCGAGTGGCCCAATATGCTTTGGCTGGTAGGAATGTTGGGAATTCCTTCAAAGAGCACGCCAAGCAAGTCGGTCAGCGTCTACTGCAAGGAGCTGTCAACCACGTTAGCCAATCAGGTAGCGGTATTAGGAGAAAGAGACGTGCAGCGCCACCTGGTGAGCCCAGTAAACGTATAAAACTGACCCCCGCACAGCGTCGAGCTCATAAGAAGAAGCAGCAGCACTCGGATATCTTTGCATAATGGCTCTGATTCACCTTCATTCCCGCGAGTGTCTTCATTCTGGTCTGGATCTATTTAGTGTACCACCCACGCAGACCGCCGTGGAAGAGGGACAGTTTCTGGAGATACACCCTTTAGCGTCGCTAGCCCCCCGGCGCACCTATAGAGTTTGCCATCTCGTGTGCCAGTGAAGAGTATCTGGATCTGTTTAACACTTTCTTTCACATCAGAGCTAAAGTCACACTACCCAACGGTGACAAATTACCACCCACGGCCGATGTCGCTCCTGTCAACTATTACCTACATAGTTTATTTTCTCAAGTGGATGTCTCACTCAACGACACGCTAATCACCCCCCAGTGAAAATACGTATCCGTATAGAGCCTACTTGGAAGCGACGTTGAACCATGGCGAAGAAGCCAAAAAGAGTCATCTCTCAGCCGCCCTCTATTACAATGACACGGCTAAATTCCTCGATGACACGCACGGCGAAAACAACAAGGGACTAAGAACACGACGGCAACTAGCCAGCGAGAGTCAAGAAATAGATATGATGGATCGACTACACGCCGACATTTTTGTGCAAGACCGCTACATGATAAATGGTGTGGATGTGACAATTAAGCTGACTCCGTCCAAGGCCACCTTTAACCTCTTGGCCCCTGACGGGGCGCTTGGTTATTCATCTATTATAACGCATGTCACGCTGGTGATTCGTAAAGCCAGACTGAATCCGGCCATCACACTCGCCCACGAGAAAGCCTTGATGAGGGCCAACGCGAAATTCCCGTTCAAGCGTGTGGTGCTAAAAACATTAGCTATCCCCCAGGGTATGTTATCTCACACACAAGACAGTCTGTTTATGAGTCAAACACCCACTCGCGTCGTGATTGGTCTTGTTACATCAACAGCCTTTAACGGTTCCTACAGCTATAACCCGTATAATTTTCAAACTTTTGGTTTGAAGTACCTGAACGTAACCGTCGACGGTCGAGCTGCCACGAGCAAGCCACTGACCATGGACTTTGAGCGCAACCAATACGTACGTGTTTATTTTGGTACTAACCTAGCCATGGCCGGCAACTCAATTGACTATAATCAATTCAAATATGGTTATACGTTGTATGCCTTTGATCTGAGTCCCAGTTTACTGGACGGAGACCAGTTTGAGATGCCGAGGACGGGACCTTTAACACTAGAATTTAAGTTCAACACACCCACCCCAGAGCCATTACAAGTCATCGTCTACGCCGAGCACGACGGGATAATTGAAGTCTCCAAGACCAGACAAGTGCTAACAGATTACGCTCATAATGAACACGCAACAGATTACCAGAATACTACTAGTTGATACGTATGCTTGTCGACTA
This sequence comes from Cepaea hortensis, assembly GCA_963921405.1. Classification (NCBI taxonomy): domain Eukaryota; kingdom Metazoa; phylum Mollusca; class Gastropoda; order Stylommatophora; family Helicidae; genus Cepaea; species Cepaea hortensis. The sequence continues at coordinate 80,406,920 of OY992890.1, forward strand.
CAGGTCAGAGTGTGCGCTCTAGATCAGCTACCACGACATCTAGATAGAAGCAGACCAGCGGCTTTTATTGTAAACATTGACCCTAGCTATACACTGGGTTCCCACTGGGTCGCCATGTACTATGACGGGTCAGGCAAATGCGAGTACTTTGACTCATTTGGTCTGCCGCCCTTACATAGTTACCTGTACAATTTTATTGACCATCATTCACACACACCACTCATGTATAATACCCGTGTCTTACAAGATGTGGTAAGCACCGCCTGTGGCCTCTACGCTATCTATTTCATCGTGATGAAAAGTCGTGGAGCGAGCATGACCCGCATTCTCCAGCCCTTTTCAAACAAACAATGGGTCAACGATCGACTAGTACGTTGCCTAGTTATGCCATGTGTATTGCAGCTGGGATGCTATAACCAGTTTACACACTAGTATATAAACCAGACACGGGTATCATTAGCTCATTCTGAAGATGACTACAGAACGCAACACAGCTAGCTGGGTCTATCTGACTCGTAATGGTGACATTGTTAGACCAGTGGGAGATGGCGTCAAGGCCACCAAAGAATCGACGGATGTGTAACTTGGTCATTCCTTTGTAGGCTGAGACAAACACGGCCTTGACGCCATCTCCCACTGGTCTAACAATGTCACCATTACGAGTCAGATAGACCCAGATAGCTGTGTTGCTGTGGTGCAACCCATACACACCATCACAAGAGAGGATGATGCTGATGGTCATCACCGCTATGATGATGATGCTGAATGATGATGATGATCATACTAGCTTTAGTGACCAGAGACAGCACAAGCAGAATGCACTGTCTACCATCAAATATCACATGGAATTCCACCCACCACACTCCGTCTATCTCTCTCTCTCTCTCTCTCTCTCTCTCTCTCTCTCTCTCTCTCTCTCTCTCTCTTCACGTCAACAGTGGTAGCTGATTATAAGGATGATGATGCTGCTGAATGATGATGATGATACAGTGTTAGAATTTTACCTATGCTCAGTCCGTTCGTGGTCTTCTACACGATCGCTTCCACTTTCCCTCCGTTCTAGCAGTTTCAATCTGTAATAGAAAACAAATGAAAGAGACATGTGAGCTTACAATGATTACCGCTTACATTACATTACAAATACATCACTATAAACGACAGAGCTATTAGACACAAAACCATAAGGCACACAACAGCGATCGATTTGGCAGCAGTCCGCCTGACACGACTGCTGTGTTGGGGTTGAATGCGATGCCCTGTATATGCATTGACGCTTTACCGTCCTTTAAATGCTATGCATGACTGCGACGTCGTGTATTAGATAGACGAGCTATGAACGCCCACGCTTACCGATATGGTACATCCTATTGATGATGATGCTGTGACAACCAACGCGAAAGATGATGATGATTACTGAGGTATTGTACTACACAACGCCACCGATGTGCCAGCAGGTCGTCTGACACGACTGCCGGATCGTTCAGACAGCACTGAACAATCTTACCAAGAATTTACAACCACAAAAATAATGGCGGGTTTGAATGCGATGCCCTGTAAATATATTGACGCTTTACCGTCCTTTAAATAGTATGCATGACTGCGACGTTGTGTATTAGATAGACGAGCCATGAACGCCCACGCTTACCGTTAGGGCACATGATGATGATGCTATAATATGCGGTATGTGTAGACTCTATCTGTAGGGTGCGTTTATCAGCAGAGTTTTTCTCGGTTATTTAGTTTATGTTTTAATTTCACACAGAAGAAATACCATAACTAACTCATGCTTGTATATTTCTTTCTGGCAACATACGCGCACCATTCTTCTAACTTATTATTACGCACCCTTCAGAATATTTTTCTTGATCGAGTTAATTACCTCCTTTGACCGCAGATCTATAAAGCTGATTAGCAACCAGCGGGCGATCCCCGCGCAGAGAAACGTAGATTCTACCTGAGATTACGGGTTATCAGCGTTGCACAGCGAGAGGCTACGGCCCGTGTGTTTATCTATAGTTAAAATCACGGTTGGTCAGTTGTGTAGGCAGAAACAGCGGTTCTAAAAATTTACAAAGACGTTATAATTTAGTTTTTTTTTTTTTTACAAAATAAGAAAGATATATTTATTTATGTATGTTGAACCAGCGGGTAAGGCATACATATACGTAGTAGGGTGGATGATGTGGTAACGTGGGATATGTGGTGCTCGAGCCGAATGGCAACATGTCGGATGGGACAAATGAATGTTTACGATACTTACCGCTTCTTTTTTCTATCTCTATGGCGGGGTGTGTGTTCTGTGGGATGATTCTCTTCTCTCTCTCTCCGGCTGGGTGTGCGTTCTGCGATCAGTTCTGTTGTGCGATGCAGCAATATAATGAAACTAAGCCATTTCGTATGGCTGTTTTATAGCGGCAAGTCACGTCGTATAGCTATAGCCATAAACCAGTTTAAACTGGTTTATTGATACATAGACAACTGCTGATATGGCAATTTTACTACGAAAACACGCTGTAGAATGCTTACATACCGTGTTCAGACATGTTTTCAGCACTGACTCATGGTTGACCGGTCACGGACAGCTAGCTATGATGTCAAGGTCAGACACAGCGGTTCTAAAGTTATTGAGGAGTGTGCAAAGTCCACCGAGAGAGAGAGAGAGAGAGAGAGAGAGAGAGAGAGAGAGAGAGAGAGAGAGAGAGAGAGAAATAAAGAAAATAAACAGATAAAAGAAAGAAAATAAATAAAAGAGAGAAAATATTGAAATAAACAGGTCCGATTGGTATATTTTAAGACTCCCTGCGTCAGTTTTTAGACGTTCTCCTCACTCGACGATAAATCACATATTTGAACTTTCGGCGACCTTTACCTGTTGTAGTATTTGTTACATTGCAATGAAAGGAAGACAATTCTGTTTATTAAGGGGAAGTTATTTGTGGTGTTTCATTACATATTTTAATGCTTATCTTAGCAAGTTATGTCTTAAATTAATTGAGAATACCATTTTTATATTGACATAACTATTCTCCACTATACATACAAGAAATTTAACCGTTTATTATGTTTTTAGGCTTAATTTTTTAATAATAATGTATGCCCGTCTAGTATATTTTTAAACCAGATTTTCACCACTCGCTTAGAGATGAAGCCTAGTCATGGACTTCTTCCGAATTAGCTTTCAGCGTGCAAAAGTTTATTGACGAGGCCATTATTTCTTGGGGTAACTCGAGTGATGGAAGAAACCATTTTCCCAATCTGTCATATGGACTTCGATCTCCTCATAGAACGGGGTCGATATCTACATAACATGGGGTTCTATTACACCACGTGACCAATCATCCACCTCCGCGGTGCCCTGGCTCGGTTCGGGTCGCGCCGGTTCGCGCCGATGTCCGGTTCGGTTCGCGTCAGGTTGGGTACGGGATGGGGGACCTGGGTAGGGGGTAACCATGGACCGGAAGTCAACCGGAAGTAGTCACCCAGACCCAAGAAAATAACCGCCAATTTTTTGAAAATGAGGTCCGTTTTTCAGGGGGTCCGGTAAGAGGCGGTATAACATTCATATAAGGAAATACAACTTCCGGACCCCCGCAACGGACACTAAAATATAATTAGTTACCCTCTGACATACTACTCACTTGTCAGTGTTTATGCTGAGGTCAATGAAAGTGGAGAACATATCAGAGTTCTGTTCCTGATATTTCTTTTGCAGCCATAAGCGTCCACTGACAGCATAGGAAAATTCAAAGAAAGGGCAGGCCAGCATGCACTCGCACACACGCACGCGCGCGCACATACACGAAAAAAGGGGGGAGAGTCTCCTTGGGGAAGTGAATTAAGCTGCCTCCCTCTTGGGGAAATGGTTAAGCTGCCTCCCTCTTGCGGAAATGGTTAAGCTGCCTCCCTCTTAGGGAAATGGTTAAGCTGCCCCCCTCTTGGGGAAATGGTTAAAGCTGCCCCCCCCCCCTCTTGGGGAAATGGTTAAGCTGCCTCCCTCTTGTGGAAATGGTTAAGCTGCCTCCCTCTTGGGGAAATGGTTAAGCTGCCTCCCTCTTGGGGAAATGGTTAAGTCGCCTCCCTCGTATCCCAGAGGTTATGGGTTCGATTCAGACTTTCTGACTCGGTTCACGAGTGCAATATTTTCGGAGACTCCTGGAGGTGGTCGCTAGAGCTACGGAGCTCGTGCTCTGTTCTAAGCTTTCGACAGGCTGCTGTGCGGAAAGAGACCGAGCCACATGGGATAAAACCTGTTGCAATGAACCCGACCTCTCGCCTGTATACCACCTTTATCCTCCCATGATATGTGTGGGTGAACTGCTTATGCTTCATACAACTGTAAAAATAGCCGAATCTACACGCCTGGTTATGTCACGCCATTCTGACATGTGCGTTTCTTGTTACTGTGACATTCCTGATTTCCACCTACATATTCTGGTCTTTTTATCGACGTTGATGGGGAACTGCGCTGATAATGTCATGAGCGCGGGAGGCGGAGGAGGAGCCGAACCCTGGACTCGTCGCCCGCTAAGTGAGGGATATATTGGCCACCTATTACTCCGTATATGATGAACTCCGTATGATGAACTTACCACAGCACAAACCCGAAGCTGAAATCTTTTTCAGGACAAATTATTTTGTATTCTTATTCTTGTCCTTCTTGTTTGTTTCTGTCTTTGTATTTGATAAAGACTATGAGGAAATGCATATTATCCTTGTATATCATGCATTTGCTTAGAGAGCCAATCATATTCTACATTCAGTTACTTTTGTGTTTGTTTTTGGATAGATTCTATCGCCTTGAACTGAAGCGTAGTAAATATATTATATAGTGCTTGTGCTTTGTGCTACGCTTTTCGGCAACCCGCTCTATGGGAAGAGACAGAGCCATATGGGATAAAACCCGGTGCAATGAAATCGATCCTCTCAACTGTCACGATTTTTTTTTAAGGATTAGGAAAACTAATTGTCACTGGATAGGATACACGCTGAAGGAAAAAAAAAGTTTTGTATTCACCCTCTGCAAAGTTCATACAACATAATAAGTAAATACAAAACTTGGACCGGCAATATTTTCAAACACTGCACAGTCATTAAAAATACGCCCTGTACTTATAGTCCATTGGACTGATTCAGTTATTTTAAATCCCGTCTCAAAGTGGCAATTGATTATAGAAATTAGACAGTCGATCATTTTGGGCACGAAATGAGGATACATAAACTTGGAAGTTAGTTAGTTAGTTAATTAGTTAGTTAGTCGACAGATCATCCTCATTGCACATCGAACCATTCAGTCCATAAGTGCTCGGATCCCCTCCTCAGCAAATTCCGCAGCGTATAGCGGCTAACGACGCCAGTTCTGAGTTGGTTTATCAATCTTCTTTGGCTTCCTGCGTAGTGTTTTTGTTTGGCCACCCCTCTTTTAATTTGCTGTTCTTGCAGTCTGGCCATGGCTGTCTGTAGATTCACAGTCATCACTTGGTTCTTAAACATAAACTTGGTAACATCTGGTAAAATTGATGGGAAGAGACCAGGAAGAAGACAAGGCTGTAAACACCACAATGGCTTGAACAGGTGGCATAATTGTGACAAGAACACATATCTGACCCACAACTCTGGTGATCGAGTGAGATGGCAAAACATGACCGCCCACGCTTATCAGTAATATCAGCATGGCACACGATAAATGGATGATGAAGGTTCCAAGTTCGGCTACTCCCGTCGTCACAGACAGGAAGAAGTTCTTATTAAACGAAGGTAAAGTTATATTTGTTTGTATACATGCTTCCTGTTTTGAACAGACGACTTGAAACGTTGAGAACTTTGTAGACACGGTGGTAGTCAAGGTCAATCATACCGAAGATATGCCTAAAGATATATTTAAAAAAGATCCCTACTCAGTCCTGGGTGTTGCAGGAGATGCAACAGATAAAGAAATCTACAGTGGTTATCGTAAAAAGGCTTTAAAATGTCACCCAGACAAGAATCCCGATGATCCAAAGGCAGCTGAGTTGTTTCACGAACTATCCAAAGCTCTTGAAATACTCACCGACGTGGCTGCTAGAGCAGCTTATGATCAGACGATAAAGACCAAGAGAGCAGCAGAAGAAAGGAACACAGTGCTTGACTCCAAACGAAAGAAGTTTAAAGAAGATTTGGAGGCTAGGGAAAGAGCATTTCAAGAACAGAAGAAACAGACACAGAAGACAGGGCCAGCAGGAAAGAAATATTGTCAGCAAGACATAGGGAAACGAAAGGCAGCAGGAAAGAAATATCGTCAGCAAGACATAGAGAGACGAAAGAAGTTTAAAGAAAATTTGGAGGCTAGGGAAAGAGCATTTCAAGAACTGAAACAGACACAGTACAGAGAGGCAGCAGAAAAGATATATCATCAGCAAGAAATAGAGAGACAGAGAGCAAGTGCAAGGTAAGTTTTACATTTAAATTGTATGTTATTAATCTTGCTAGTTTGAGTAGCATATTAAGACAATCTTGTGAAAATATGTTATTTTTCTTTATTCTGGTGTAAACTTGTGAGAAGACAAAAACTGGAACGTGTGACAACCGGAAAGATTTGCGGAAAGAGAAATAGATGAAGACAGCGAGATACGATTCTTGACAGTCTTGTGTCATGGCACGGAAGGAAGTCAACACACAAATTGATCCAATGGGGTCAGAGATCGCAATTTGTGGAGAAGCACGATCGCACATGCAAGGCACTGAATGACCATGATAAAAACTAGTGGGACATCAATAAACACCAACTTACACAAAAGCAACAACTTCTAGGAAGTGAATTGTCCTGGCAAACTGCCCAGTTTAAATGTTCTACAGAAACTTGTCAATAGATCTTTTCTGAGACATGTTCAAAATTTTTGATTATGGTATTTATGGTGATGTTGGATGCAACTTGTGAGAAATGTATGTGTTTAATCACCTGTTTTGAACACCGCAAGCCTCACATGGTTAGATAATGGTGTGTATGATGCTGATATCAATGTTTTTAAGGCCCATTCTACTTGGAATATGGGAAATTCTCGTAGAAACACATTTGAAAGCGTTCTTTAAGAGACTGGGAATAAATCTCCGTTCCCATGTTGATGTAATAGTCTTGACAATGACCTGGTTTAAAAGTCCAATTATATGCTGATGTTGTCACATGCTAATAAAATGTGTTGGAGTAGAACATGACATTGGTGATACTTGGTATAAATTAGTCTTTGAATAACAAAGACAAAAACAATAGATTGCACGATTTATTGCCTGGCATAGTTAGCTGCATCTCATCAGGTACATACTGCAGAATTTACACAACATAAAAGTAAAATAACTAGATAAATCCTTCAAGCTGAAATATACACATGTTCGCACAGTAATGTCAGTTGTCTACCACAGTAATTTTAAACTGACTAACATGTCTTTCTGTTTGCACAAAACTGGCCTATGTAGATTAATCATTATGGCTTCTGCAAACTTTAACAAGCGAGTATTTTGTGTGTTAAACAACACGCAAAAGGCACTGTCTCTGTCATTCACATGGCCGCTTTCCAACACATGCCTAGCAATTGATGAAGTGGGAAGTTTCTGGTGTGTCGGCCTCCCTAGGCTGCCATCACCTGATTGTAGTATCTTGTCAATCCATTGAGGTATGTGTTCAGCCGCTTTGTTCTGCCGATATAGGTAGACTGGCACCTGCATGTGAATTGGTAAATGCAATTGGATTTGGCGTACAGAGGAACATGTTCTTTTACTGCTGGGGTGGGAATAGGTGTGGATCTTTACCTAATAACTGGAGTTGCAGCACAGAATGTTCAGCCAACTGCTGTAATGAGCCGGTCCTGTAGACATTGCATTACGTCATCCCCTCGAAAAGTTTGCTGGATGAATACCTTGAGGTTAGGGAGTGTAGTTTTGTCTGGTTTTGGTTTGGGCTGTTGGCAGTGGCACTTTATAAATCCTGTGGAGTACCCATTCAGGTTTTAGACATTCTTCAGAGTTTCAAATTCCTCTGTCAGTTGTCCTGGGTGTATATCTTCCTAGCATGGTCAAACAGGGTTCGTACTAATCCCCGTTTGTACTGGACAGACGTGAAGCTCTGAAAATTAAGTATTGGCCAGTCCATGTTTCTTTGTGGTACATCAATCTTTGAATTGTGCCGTCTGCTCTACATCTAATTAGAATATCTAGGAACAGCAACGCTTCGTTGTGTTCATGTTCCGTAGATAGAGAGATGTTTTTATACATCATTTTCATTATGGCCTGGAACAATGTTGCTTGTAGCTCGTCTGTGGTGATAATTAGTATGTCGTCCACATAACGACGGTAGAAGACCAAGTTTTTAATGTCTGAGGATCTCTTTTCTTCTAAATGAAGATGTCGGCTAGAATAGGACCAAGAGAACTCCCCATGGCCACTCCGTCAATTTGGCGATATGACTTGTTTAGAAAATTGAATTATATGTTGGCGGTACATTGTAGTAGTAGCCTCTCCAGAATAGATGTTGGTATGCCTAGTTTTAGTTGTTTGTCTTTAATGCGTTCACTTATTATTTTCACTGTCTCATCTAATGGAGCATTGGTGAATAGGGAGGCTACGATCGTTTTGTTAGCCTTTAACGCTTTTAAAACAATAAGGTGTTCGTTGGTCAGCGGACATGTCTGTTTAGAGCAGTGTTTCCCAACCTTTTTTGCGCTATGCCCCACCTAAGCCTTTCTAAAATTCTTATTGCCCCCCTCCTCAACATATACATAATTTTTAATATTCAAAAATTGAAATGTTCACTAAAGAAACTTGAATGATAGGATTTAGGAAGAATTCACTAGGAAATTATTGAGCAAACACAGTAAGTAAATTTTCAAAACATAATGGAGAACTGAAATTAAAGTACAAAATAATTTTAATGAAAGATTTTTCTATATTATTTTAATTATTAGTAATTATTTATTATTTAAATTTAGTGAGATCCTTGCGCTTGATGCTTGCTGAAAAGAGATTTTATGTCAGGTTCCAATTTAGTTAACTTCAGTCTCAAGTCTCCCCGTTTTGTTATATCCAACCGATTTCTCTTTTTTTAAAATTTATTAGCAGCAAATCATTTATGGCACTAAATTTGCATTCAGCTAAATATGAAGATGGAAACGGTAACAATAGTTCTCTTTGCACATTTGGTTGCATTTGGATATTTGATTTCAGTTTCCTCATAAAGCAATGCCATCGCTCCTTTTATATTAAATAAAATTTTAATTGACTCATGAGTTTGCATTTCTGCGAGTTCTTCTTGATACTGCATATTTGAAATATCAGACAAATCCACTAATATTAGCTGCATCATCCAAGTTGGGAAATAAATTTGTTTCAAATCAGAAAATCTTTCTTTTGAATCAGCTGATAAAATTTTCAGATGATTAACAATAACATATATAGCGGTATCAGTCACTTCATATTTTTGGAGCCAATGATACTTTTCAAAATTTTTGTTGTAAATATATGTCTGACATAATTCAATTAAGGTAATGAAACCAAATATCTTTGATTTTGCATCGACAAGAGTTTTATTTGTTCCTTGAAGTTGTTTATTTAATATATTTAGTTTTTCAAAGATATTGGCTAAATAACTCACAAATGCCTTACCATCGACCATTAACAGATTTTTCATTTCAGGTTTGTCGCTTAAAAAATCACTAAGAGTATCAAATAGTTCCATAAATCTTTTCAAGTAGTTCCCTTTCGAGAGCCATCTTTCTTCAGTGTGAAGTATAAGTCTCACATGGTCTTCATTTTGTTCTTCACAAAATAACTTGAAGAGACGTTCACATTTGGCACTGTCTTTAATGGCATTGATACACTTTAGTTTTCCCTTTGAATATCACAATGCACAAGAAGCATTTCTGGATTCTCATCTTTCATCAATTTTAAGCAACCATTTTCCCATCATATTAGGAGCACCATCTGTAGCACAAAATGTTATATTTTTCATTGGTATATTATTGGACGCCAGCTTCCTGGCCTAGAGATTAGCGACTTTTCTCCGTAATCCCGTAAACTCTCGTAAGTAACGTGATGAAGGTGAGAATCAGCAGTAGCTCGAATCGCATCAGTAACTTACGGGGTATGTGAGCCGGCCGCTCAGAAAGCAATGGCAAACTACTGAGCGTAATCTTGCCAAGAAATCAACAATCAGCTGAAAGATGCTGATGTTGACAGCGATGCCCTGTAAAAGGATATGCAAACATTATTTTTTTTATATTATTGGACAATGAGCAGTCATTGGTATATTATTGGACAATGAGCAGTCAAGCTGAAAAACATCTGATGGCTGTAGAAATATGGTTTCTGAGGAGAATGCGAAGAATATCATGGACAGACAGAAAAACCAATGACCAAGTACTACAGGAAACAAAAGAAAATCGTAAATTGATTAAAGAAATTAGACGTAGCCACTCCCTGCACTCCCGGCTTAATGACCAGATGTCAGTATGTATACCTATGGACCAGTGGATTGTAATTATTCAGCCATATTTTCAGCGTATGTAATAAGTAGAATAGAAAGATGTTCTATCCTCTAGCTATGTCTACGTCTATGTATAGTTGATCTATGTGCTTGAGCAATGTAGTTCTTCAATCCCATACACAGTTCTTGATTGACGATTCTTATAGAACAAAAGCCATGCATCAAACTTGGACCTCATACCATCTGTAGGTTGTTTTCTGTTGTTCTAACTCCACTCTTGATAAGATATGCAGATGTATATTTTCCTGATGGAAATGGAATCTTCAAGAAATAATAACTCAATTATAAAGACTCAATCAATCAATCATGTGCCATGCCGGAAAGCGTGGGCGGTCATGACTCACCATTTCACTCGATCACCAGCGTCGTGGATCAGCTCAGTGTTCCTGTGTCGTCCATGCCATGTGGCCAAGCCATCCAGGTATTTACTTCTAGGTCTTCCCCTTGGTCTGTTCCTTTCAATCTTGCCAGTTGTCACCAAGTTCTTCAATATATATTTCTTCTCATAACATTTCCAAAAAATTTTGACTGTCTACGTCTAATTTCTCTAATCAATTTACGATTTTCATTTGTTTCCTGTAGTACTTGGTCATTGGTTTTTCTGTCTGTCCATGGTATTCTTTGCATTCTCCTCAGAAACCTCATTTCTGCAGCCATCAGATGTTTTTCAGCTTGACTGCACATTGTCCAAGTTTCCCATCCATACAAAATAACGGGCTCTATGTAGCACCTCAACACTCTTTTTCTCGTTTCAATTGACATCTTTTTATTGGTCAGTATGATTTTCATCTTGCTGAAGGCTACTTTCGCCATGGCGATTCTTGTTCTAATCTCTTCAAGGCATCTCCAATCAGTTTATGATTTCTTCTTCTTCTTCAGCATTCCGAGCCATTGAGGTTCTTTGCCGTCTCCATTCATCTCTCTGGTTGACCTTCTCTTGCCAGTCGCTGATTCCAAGTGCTTGTAGGTCTGTATGTATATTATCTCTCCACCATCTTCTTGGTCTACCTTGGGGTCTACGGTAATTTATTTCCTGAGTGTAAGCGAGTTCTGTTTCCCTATTATCTTCCATTCTTTCTATATGCCCCAGCCATTGCAGTCTATTAGCCTTTATGATACCAGTGATTAGCGAAATGTCTTTGTTGCTTCTTCTTTTCCACTCTCCACATTGTGTATCCCTAATGGGCCCAAAGATGCATCTTAACACTTTGATCTCAAAGGTTTGTAACAAGGCTTCGTCTCCTTTAGTTGTACTCCAGGATTCAGAGCCATACAGCACAACTGGTCTAATCAGTGTTTTGTATATTGTGATCTTAGTGTTACGAGATAGCGCCTTTGATTTTAGCAGATGTTGTAGTGCATAGTATATCTTATTTCCAGAGTTGACTCCAGCTTGTATTTCTTCCCTTATTATGTTGGAGCGGTTGAAGATTGTACCCAGGTATTTGTAAACAAAGATCTATATCTTTGCTTTATTGACTACACAAAGGCTTTCGATAAAGTGAGACATGTCGACATGATAAGATTGCTTGAAGATCTACAAATTGATGGAAAAGACCTTAGACTTGTAAAACACATATATTGGAAACAACAAGCTGCCATCAGAATTGATAACGATGTAGGTCAATATCAGCCTATTAAAAGAGGTGTGAGACAGGGATGTGTAATGTCTCCAGATCTTTTTTCCCTGTACAGTGAAAATATATTCAGAAATATAGAAGATATGGAAGGAATCAACATTGGGGGACGATACATCAATAACATTAGATATGCAGATGATACAGTCTTAATTGCAGACAATGAACTGGACCTGCAAAATTTAGTAGATGCGGTTGTTGCACACAGTGAACAACTAGGGTTAGAACTGAATATTAAGAAGACAGATTATTGTCGTCACTGGGAAGAAGGAAATACCACAATGTTATGTACGAGTAGATGGGCATATTCTTAAGCAAGTGAATCGATACTGTTATCTCAGAACAGTAATAACATCTGACGGGAGATGCCTTGAAGACATTACCATTGCAAAAGTAGCCTTTTGCAAGATGAAAAACATACTGACCAATAAAAAGATATCAGTTGAAATGAGAAAAAGAGTGTTGAGGTGCTACATAGAACCTATACTTTTGTATGGATGTGAAGCGTGGACAATAAGCAGTCAAGCTGAAAAACAGCTGATGGCTGTGGAAATAGTGGTTTCTGAGGAAAATACAAAGAATACCATGGACAGACAGAAAAAACCAATGAGCAAGTCCTTCAAGAAACAAATGAAGATCGTAAACTGATTAGAGAAATTAGACGTAGACAGTCAAACATTTTTGGGCACGTTATGAGAAGAAATGACTTTGAGAACTTCGTGACAACTGGAAAGATCGAATTGAAGAGACCAAGGGGAAGACCGAGAAGTAAATACCTGGATGGCTTGGCCACATGGCATGGTCGAGACAGGAACACAGAGCTGATCCACGACTGGTGATCGAGTGAGATGGCAGAACATGACCGTCCATGCTTACCGGCATGGCACATGATGGATGAATTTGTATGTTTCCGTTCTTTTAATGGTCATATTATCTATTTGTATGTGGCCAGAGTTTTTAGCTGTTCTTTCACTTGAAATTACCATATATTCTGTCTTATCTTGGTTGATAACCAGCCCCATCTGTTGAGCTTTTTCCTTTAAGTGAGTCAATATTTCCAGTGTCTTTTGTTCATTTTCCCCTATAAAATCTATATCATCTGCATAACCAAGCAGTCTGGATGTTCCTCCAATAGCACATTCCTCCTTTAACTTCCTTACAACTTTCTCTAGAGCCAGATTGAAAAGGAGCGGCGATAGTGCATCACCCTGTTTCAAGCCAGATGTTATTTGGAAAGGGTCTGATTTCCTGCCTTTATATGTTACTATATTATAAGTATCTTCCATGCATAGTCTGGTCATGTTGATTAACTTCCTTGGTATTTCAAATTCCTGCATAGCCTTCCATAGACTATTCCTATGGACACTATCATAAGCCTTTTTAAAATCCACAAAAATGTTATGAAGATCTCTTTTATATTCCAAATTTTTCTCAGCTATTTGTCGTAAGATAAATATCTGATCTATTGTTGATCTGTTTTGTCTGAAACCCGCCTGGTAGTCACCTAATATGTCTTCTAAATATGGTTTTAGTCTATTTAGTAATACTGCGGATAGTATCTTATAGTTTGTGGACAGGAGTGATATTCCTCTATAATTTTCACATTGGAACTTGTCTCCTTTCTTAAAAATAGGTATCAATAATGACTTTTTCCAGTCATGGGGTAATTCTTCTGTTCTCCAGATTTTTATTATTAGTTCGTTTAGCTTTAGATGTAATGCATGGCCGCCTGCCTTTATAAATTCAGCAGCAATTCCATCAGCCCCAGTTGCCTTATTGTTTTTAAGTTGTGTTATTACATATAGGATTTCTTTAAAAAAAACAGGTTCTTCAATTTGTGGTTCACACCTAGTTGTTATGAATGTTCCGAGATAATTGTACTGATTCACTTGTTGAAGGATATTCCCATTTACTTGTATATTACATTGTGGTATTTCGTTCTTCCTAGTGATGACCATAATCTGTGTCTTTTTACAATTTAATTCTAACCTCAGTTGTTCACTGTGTGCAACAACCACATCTACTAATTGTTGCAGATTCTGCTCATTGTCTGCAATCAATACTGTATCATCTGCATATCTAATGTTATTGATGTTTCGTCCTCCAATGCTGATTCCATTTATATCTTCTACATTTCTGAAAATATTTAAATTATAAAAATTAATTAACAAAAATGTCTTTAAATATAAGGAAAATAGAAGCTATGGTTATCAACAAAGATAGTACTAAGCAGAGGTAAGAAAATTGATAAAAATTCAGGAGCCAGCCCCTGTTTCTCAGGAGATAGCAACTTTTTTTGTTTTGTTTGTTGTTGTTTAAAATATGGGCAAAGAAATATGATTTAAATTTCAGCTGCCAGGTAAATATTTTCCAGATGCCATCAAGACCAAGCACCTTGGTACCAAGTCAGTTTGGAAAATTACAATGACGGAAAGACAATTAACAAGTCAATAATTATTCTTAACTAGGGCAATTAATAACAGATAAAGCAGAAATAGGAAAAAGAATAGGAATAGCTACATTAATATTCATCAAGCCTCTCACATCTTCATATAAAGAGCAGTCAATATATTATTAATTTTTGTGTTGTGCAGAAACACTGACAATAAGTAAAATATTGGAAATTTTGTCGTGTGAACGAAAAATAGGAATATCAATGGAGAAGAAAAAAAATAAATATTTAAAACGTTGGGAATGAAGAAATAAGAAAAGACGATAGTTAAAGTGGCTTGTGCATGTAAAGAGACAGCTGGATTGCTTGCAACTTTTAAGTTCATATGGCTCTCCACCATCGTGGTTGAAAAGATCTTAAACTTTGGGTGCACTGAAAGTGAGGTAGGCGGTTCACCCCTACACCGCCATGAAGTTCAGGAAGCAATGGCGAGTTCTGAATGTACATTTGCTTACAAAATCAACCTGGGTTTGTTCGCAAAGTCCTGCAAAGGACATGCTACATTTTTGTAGTTGGCCATTACATTCTGATCGGCCAACACTCACACCATTGTGAAAACAACGCAAAGCGATCTTCTCCTACATCACCTGCAGCAGACTTTGAACCCAGTTTGCTGGGATTGTGAAACTGAATTCATGACCCAAATAAATGTTCACAGAAGTGTACTGGCTTGTGAAACTGTATTGACGACCCATAAGCCAGATGCATGGACATTCGGTGAAATACTTTCAAAATAAATGCTCACAGAAGAAAGAGAATCTGCTGCAATCAATCGTTAGTAAAGTGTTGTGGTATGCAGCCTGTCTAAAGAAAATAAAATAGGGTCATATGACACGATATACACTTAGATAATGTAACTGATAGCTTGCTGTCATCATATTTATTTTATATCAACAAATGTGTATATTTGGTATATTTGTGGTGAATTAAATACTTACCTTTCTTTAGGGATATTTTAATACTATCACACTTTGTTTTACTTTTATTGTTTCTTGTTTCTCATGTTCATTTTCTTATAACATTGTTCACAAGTACACTATTTTTCATTTTTTTTTTTCATTTCCAGATATCTTGAGGAAAAACAGGAGCGACAGAGACATCATCAATGGATAGAACAGGAGCGGCAGAGAGAAGAGGAGCAGCGGCTGAGAGAAGACGAGCAGCAGCTGAGAGAAGACCCGCAGCGACTGAGAGACCTTGCACGTCGAGCGGAAGTGGCTCAATGGAAAGCACAGAATGAAGACTACACCGTGGACGCACAAAAAAAAAGTGATTCTGAATATACACAGAGTGCTGCTGAGATTGACATAGACTATGAAACTCTTGTCTTAATGAAGATGCGACAGGCAGAAGAAAAAAAGAGATTGATAACAGAACAGATGAAGAAGGAAGATACAGATGATGAATGATGTTTGTATATAGCATGATGTGCATTCTGTTTGCTTTGTGCAGTGATTTACTTCTGCTAGCTCATCATTATTTGGCATTCTTGTACATATGGGCAAAAACGGAAAATAGTTTGATGGTAGAAAATGGGCTTTAAGTTGAATGAATCAACATCAGTTGTCAGAATGCAGGTGTTCTGACTGAAAATTGAAAGCATCAGATCACTGTATGTGTGACAAAGCTTGTTAATCAACACTTGGTATGCACAATTAGTCGCTGTATGCTGAAGGATTTACTGTGGAGCGGATCAGAGCATATGTGGACATGTCCAGGATGCAAGGACAATCATCTGAACTGAACATTTCAGGAACAGGTAAACCCAACAGACAGTAAACAGGTTTTAGATTGGTGGACTTCAACATCAGTCACCCCATTGCACTTGTGAGTTTAATATCTGCAGTCAGTAATACTGCAGTAGTTAAGAGGATATGCTCCCTTCAGTTCACACAAAGTCTGGGTGATTGATCAGATCTTTAAATGTAGACATGTTCAATGATTCCTGGATGCTCTTTATTTTTGCATTCTGTTTTATACAGTAAATTATGCTAGAATAGCTCTTATACAAGTCATGAATACATTGTTTCTATGGTTGCTATGTCTTTTTAAAAATTTTTTATGTTGCATATCCCTTACAGGACGTTGCAGTCAACATCAGCGTTTTTCAGTTGCTGTTGATGTACTGGGCAACATTATGCTCATTAGTTTGCCATTGCTTTCTGAGCGACCGGCTCACATACCCCTGTAAGTTACCAGTGCGGCTTGAATCGCTTCCGGTTCGGATGCAGCTGCGTTACTCACGAGAATATACAGGGTTATGGTGAAAGCCGTAACTTCTTCGCCAGGGAGACCAGGAAGACATGTCTTTACTTGTACCCATTTTATCAAAACGTATGGGGGGGGGGGGTGTACAAGCTGAATGATCTTAGTGGTGTTTTTGAGTGATAGAATTATTGCTTTCAAATGTTGTGTGGAGTTAAATGTCTTCAAATGTGCTAGGAAAGACTTCACATAGGATGCTTGTATTTTCATTCATTTTAGTGAGGGTGACAGCTGTACTATAATTTATAAAAACACATTTAAAATTATTTGGCTTTCTTCTGGCTTATGTTTTTTTTTTTAAATAGTAATATTTGGCATTGCTTGAAAATGATTATTTGGCAACTCTATAATTTTCAGTATGCACCAGGTGACATAAATCTGTAAATTCTTTGCTTCTCCTGGTAGTAATATAATTAATATAACATAAATAAATATCTGTTCCTCTTTGGATGTTGTAGAAAATGCAAAAATCATGTGGGTTTGTGAATTGTTAGGACCATCACATTTTTAGGCCTGATTGCAGAGAGGACTGGAGAGAAGCGGTGACTACAGACATCAAATCCTCATCTGACAGGAATCACACCATTGTCAGCATAACTTTATAACCATTACACCAACATGCCCACTCAGACAATTCAGTAAACAAAGAAATCATTAGTGGTTATCATGAGTTCTTAAAATAATGTTGCCCAGACAGAACATCAAAGGCAGGTAGCTTTACATGTGGAGTAGCTAGTCCCATGCCAACCTTCCTTGGCCACCTTTTATGACATGCATGGCAGGTATAGTGTTACTATTCTTTGCTTTCCTTATGGGTCCCTGCTGGTATCTTTTGAGTGGATGGACAGAATAAACTCCACAATGTTTATTCCGTTATATAAGGAGCGTTTATTTGAAATTCGTTCGTGCTGCACTGCGCGTAATTGCGTACGTTGAACATAACCATGCCATAGTCATGTGATAAGCACTGACCAATGAATAAAAGAGCACGTGCTTATCGTCCCATGATGCATAGGTTCTGTTTCTGACCATTGAGAAAATGGCTGGGTTGATCCAAAATCCGTCCAAAGAAGCTTAAAGAGTGGTGATTCAGTTTCTTACATTTGAAGGATGTCAACCAGTGAACATTCATCGAAGGATGCAGGCAGCATACGGTAACACATGTGTGTCGAAGACAGCAGTGACAGACTGGGCACAAATGTTTCGGAAAGGACGTCAGTTCATGACAGATCATCGATGGCTGGATCAATCGCATATTATTGCAACAGAAAAAACCATTGCCAAAATTGATGCAGCAGTACAGATGAACCGTTGTCGAAACATACGTTTGCTAGTGAAAGAATTTGATGTGTCAATTGGGACAATTCAAAAGGTCGTTCGTAAGAAACTGCAATATTGGAAGGTGTGTTCTCAGTGGGTACCACAGATGTTGACCGACCACCAAAAAGAGGAACGCATGGGATGGTGTTTGAACCACTTGCTGCGTTACGGAGTGGAGGGTGATGCATTTCTCTTCCGCATAGTGGCAGGTGATGAATCATGGTGTCACCACTTTGAGCCGAGCAGCAAAAGAGAGAGAAAGCAATGGAAGCATGCTGGATCACCAAAAGCCAAAAAATTCAAGTTACAGGTTTCCGCTGGTAAGGTTATGCTGAGCGCATATTTAACCATGAAGGGATATTGTTGGCCGACTTTAAAGAACCTGTTGTCAACATCAACTCTACCCACTACTTGTAAACACTAGACAAGCTGCAAAAATCCATCAAGATTAAACGACCCGGCGTGCTTTCGTGCAGTGTGATTTTGTTCCACGATAATGCTTGTCTGCATGTTGCAAAGATTGTGCAGGAAGCATTAGCTTGGAAGAAGTGGGAAATTCTGCAACATCCAGCCTATAGTCCTGATTTGTCACTATGTGAATTTCATTTGTTCGGACCTACAAAAATTGCTCTCAAGGGGCAATGATTTCACACACATGCAGACGTAATGAACGCAGTAAACACTTGGTTCAGTGAGCAACCACGATCCTTTTTTTGCGGACGGTATTCTCCGCCTACCTAAGCAATGGGGTGCTTGCCTGAATGCCTACGGCGACTTTCTCCGACCAACCCATGGTGCATAATTCACTCAAAATGAATGCTTTGTTTAACTCTACCACACCTGTTAATGTTTCTTTCATGCTTTTGTAATAAAGCCATTGGATCAGGTTTCAAATGAACGACCCTAATATAGTTTTAGTCATATTTTGCATGGACACCAATTAATGAATGCTTGCAGACAGTGTTAAAACACTATTGTTTTCTTCCCAGAAAAGCTTTGATAACATAGTTAACAAGCATTTCGTAATATGATGACTCGAAGGAACATATCAAACATTTAGGTATGTAGTGATTAGTTTTCTGAGAAAAGCCCACAACACCAAGGAAAAGTAATTGCAAACTTGTGTCAATGGGCATAGTGTCATGCTATAAACTGTGTGGAGATGTCAAGCTCGAGGTGACTGCTGCTTTCTTTGCATTTATTCATACTGACATCCGAAGGAGAGAAAATTACATAAGCAGGTTTGAATTTGGTACAAGCACTTTGGTCATGGCAGGACAGAGTTAACAGATGACCAACATCCACAACAGATGACAATGTTACCCACATTAAGTAGCAGACTCGTGATGATAGAATTACACACAACTTTAACATCTCATTACTTTCTGTGCACCAGATAATTCATGACCAACTGGGGCATGGGAAAGTCCTCTGTTCCTGGGTACTAAAGATGCTCACTGACCGATGCAATGTCCTGTCCTGGTTGCGGGACCTTAACAATGGTTTCTTGTGGTGTAAATAGCGAATGGTCCATATAACATGTCTCAAGGGGCATATGTGTGGTTAGTATCACCTGGCAACCTTTTAGGCTGGTTGACCTGTGAGCCCAGGCCATTAAAAAAAATTGAATCTGCATTCTTGTGTGGGCTGTATGAATAAATGCCTTGGCCCATCATTGGAACATATGTCTTTTGGGGACACTCACTCGCTTTGAAATCAAGCGTAGTCCATACATGTGCTACTACTTCTAGTGCATTGCATTGATTGTTGCGTGTGGATTACCAGTGTCTTCTGCCATTGGGTGAGCCCACTCCAACTTCGGAGGTGATGGTACAAATGTCTATACAAATATGGAAATCCTGGAATAGTCTCAATTATGTTAATTACAAGATATCTCATAAGGTGTGTATTATTGCCTTATTTATTGAATCATTCATTGGCACCTTGCCGTCTTGACAGAGGATAGTTTGTAAGGGATGGAGTTATTGCCTCTCCATAGCACAAATCCTGGGATAAAATATAGAGATCATGTGTTGCCCATGCAGCATGATCCCTCTCTCGGCCTGCCTAGTTCACTCCAGAGGAAAGGTAACACCTCTACATCTGGAACAAGACAAGCTGCAGAAGCTGCCAGATCAGCAAAGCAATGCTCTAATTGTCCGCCTGTCGGAGCTTCGATCCTAGACCAGCCGCCACCCAAGGCTTAGGGTCTGGTCTACCCTGCCATGACACTTTGTCTTTAGGTTGCATTTCCTCGCACCAGGATAAGGCTTGTACCCTCCAAATTGCGCTCTTCCGCCCGAAGCTGTTGTGGGGTGTTGGGTTTGGTAAGCGCCGCCCAACGTTCGGAGCTAACAGAAAGCAGGTAGTACCGTCTACTGTTATATGGTAGCTCAGTCATATCTGACTAAGACCTGACAATAACAATATTAATAATAATAATAGAAATACACAACATGTAGTAAGCTCACAACAGATAATACCAACAATGAAATTATAAACAACTTTGAGCTTTTCTATATTTTAGCATCATTTTGACAACCATTCAAGCAATGGAAACTGAATGGAAGAGTTGATGCTGAGTTTATTGTTTATTGAAACACCCTCAGTATATACAATTGTACAAACACCACATCTCTGAGTAGAGCTGTACACTCACCACACCTGTACAAATAAAGCACAAACTGACCCTGTAGTTATAATTATAAATGTAATTACTTGCATTCAGTTTCCAGATTTGTGTCCACAAATGAGATTTGAAAGCTGGAACCAAAGACATCTCAGGAGGGGTGGACGAGACACACGACAAAGAATGCATATAAGATCCCGTCTCGTTACATAAGCCACTTCACATTGGGGAAATAATAGGTTGTTTGTGTGTGTCTATGGAACTCTCAATGTTTTTCGTTCCTGAAGACCTGTTGTTTAATATTTGTGTGATATAACTATTTGTGGATGTTTGTATATGTGATATCATTGTGATACTACTGATGTCAATGTAAACCGAAAAATTAAATCTAGAGCAGAAATGGGAGGGATATTTCTCTGTGAGAAAGTCTTAGCCAGCCTTGAAAGTCTCCCTTCTCTGTTTCACATCGGATCCTGAACATCCCATTCTTTGTGAAATAAGGCAACTTATACGTATAATATTTCTCTCTCTTTTCCCCCATGAGCAATATCAACAACATAATATTGGAGCCACAATATATGACATGTTATATAGCTATTGGAAACATCAATGAGATTGGACATAAATTATATCTTAGGTTCAAAGTTCATCAATGAATCTGTCATTTAAGATAAATATAGCGTTATTAATATGCATAAAAATGACTGGGGAATTGATACAGGGACAACAAAGACATACACAACACCAGTGAAGAAACACAGATTTGTTAAAAGTGTTCACTGTAACCATTTCAAAAATACAATTTTGATATACTAGTAAATATAACAGAATAAACATAGTACATGCATACGACCCAGTCCCCAGAATGTAAAATATGTTACAGCTAATTAACATTGGTTTAAACATGATCAGAACAAACAAACAAATGAGAACTTAGGGATCTTTCATAAAATTGAACACAACATTCTTCAGTCAAGCTGTATGATGTATGTGGCCGTCTTCTGATGGAGAAAACTGTTGTTTTCATTCTCTCAGGATCCAACCAGCAAAGTGATTGTTGAGCACCAAACACTATTGGATGTATTCACAGAAGTATTGATTGGCGTTCTTAGTGGGAGTACAGAGCTGGTGAGTGAGAATGTCAGAGACTGGAAGTTGTCAGTATAACAGTGATTGTGTCTAAGAACATACAATAACTGAAAATTCTGTGAAATTTACAGATAGTTGAGGACAGTATAAGTGAAACATTGTTTTACATGTCTTAAATCATACTGGGCATATGCCGTTAGATCCAAATGATGTGGTCAGTACCACACAGGCCGTTGAGGACATATGACAATTTATGAAAACTCCAAGGCCTAACTGCTGCTCAAGCTAAGGACATTAATCAATATATCTTTATTTTCTTTTTTTTAAAATCCTGATCCCCATAAAGTGCTAGAAAACTAATGTCCCTCAAAAACACAGTCAGGAAACAAGAATTTCCTGAAGAATAATTTTATATCTAGGTTTGGCCAAAGCTAATCAGATACTCTAATCTTCTCTCACAAAAGAAATTGCTCAACAACCTCGGCCACCATAAGCAACTTTGTTGGATATGATGCTTCATGCATCCACAGCTGATGATTCACACAGTGGTCGTGTTTGAATTTCCATCTTGGCACATCTTTTAACAATTGACCAGGGCTTCCAGGCTTACTCAGACTGAAATGAGTACCAAGGAATTCCTAGGAAATAAAGGCGGTTGGCATGATATCACACACCCTTACAATGTGGAATGGTAAAGAAAAGGGAGGAGGGACTAGCACCATATACCCAAATTCCCTCAAGGCGTGTTAGTTTCTTTTTAACCCATGTCAATCTATTGTGAACAACCGACCTAGTTAACATGCGAGTTCTGTGCCATACACTGTTATTCAAATGTAATTGATGTAATTGTCATGTCATCATCATGAGACAAGCCCCAATTTACACGTGGTTTTGGTTTGTGTCACTCTTAAAGAAGATGTGTATTTTGGTGACTGGTCCACAATGTCACTCTTAAAGAAGATGTGTATTTTGGTGACTGGTCCACAATGTCACTATTAAAGAAGATGTGCATTTTGGTGACTGTGGTCCACAATGTCACTCTTAAAGAACATGTGTATTTTGGTGGCTTTTGTCCTCATTAGAAAGCAAACTTTCTTAGTTCCACTATTCAACAGTGAAGTGGGTGTGTGTGCATATTAGTCATCACACACCCCTCTGCTCCAACCACAATATCCACAGTTTTATTTGTATGTACACTTAAAATGGTAAATATTGCTGGTACCTCCTCCAAAATGCAATATGTCAATGTCATTAGACCAACCCAGGTGTCGTGGGACAACACCGGCCTGGTTCTCGGAGGTTGCCCATATATTTTATTGGGTTCTAAATTAACCTCTGTCTACCCTTTATATCAATTGTCCCCAGGACGGTTCACGGATGACACTACCCATATGACGACTGTGGACACAAGAAGATACCTGACTATAATAGAACAACCTTATAAAAGGCAAATCTAGAATCTTTATTGGAGATTCTGACTTGAACACATAGATGAACAAACCAACAGACAGACATACAGCAATGAAAAGTCAATTGGGTGAGAGTAGTCTTCTTGAACTTCTCATCATCCCACATAGGTATGTCAGTGTAGGATTGAATGTCAGTGGGTAGAACTAGGTGGTAAGACACATTCACCTGATCCTGTATGATGCCTCCTGGAGCTTCGGAATTTGATCAAGTAAAGTTCAACAGCCACTAGTCACTTGGCTTTTAACACAATCGAAAGTCACTGCACACCGCCACAGCAAACAGGCACTCAGGAATCAACAAAGTGTTAACAGCACACAGGCCACTGCAAACAGGCACTTAGTCACAGGAACATCAACCAGTGACAATAAAGGGCACTCGCCCACAGCAACATCCAAGGGTTCCTGTAAGCAAGAACAAGCCAGGTGTACACATCCATTACACCCTTGCACAATACACACTACATCAACATGCCACACTGACTCCATCCATTGTGGTCAGTTCCTCCGGCTCAGACCACAATAGTATTATGTCTGACTTTCCAGACATGTCTCACCGATGGGTTAAGTTACGACTCCTGGTAATCCCAATTTAAGTCAGTAGCTTTCCAGCCACAAGTCTCATTCCTAATTGATAGAACATATGATGAATCAAGGTTCCATTCATGAGGATGGCAGAATTCCATACCTCCTATGAAAACACATCAAGTGTTATGGCCTGGACTATCCTTCCCAATCACCATTTTGTCCCATCAGGAAAGTAGATAAGCATATTGGGATACCTCAGGTCAGTACTCCATTACACCTCCAAGGTTAATGGAAGATACTCAAGCCACATTGATAACTAACCTGAAATACTGAATTAAAGACCAGACAAACAACAGAAGAGTTTGGTGTTCTTGTGTTTGTCCCTTTCCACCTTTCTGCATCGGATAACTGGATTTCTGTTGTGTGTGTGGGTGTATGAATATATAGACACTCATCACCGGAATAAATTCCTTTGTCTGCCTAGGAATTGTGTCGAATCAAACATCCCAAACAATCTGGTTCCGATGAAAGTATAGAGACAATAGAAAGATAGACCCGCATGACAAAGTATTCCCTTCTTAGTAAGGGAACTGTAGAGTAACACAACACTGATGAAATATCCACGCGATATATGAGTGGGGGTTTCCCCACCGCTATACTGGCCCATGGTTCAATCCCTAGTAGGTGTGAAGATATCTTTCCCCCTTCTGATTAAAGCCCAGTTAAATAACAAGAGGCCCATAGGTCGATAATAACTTCCCAGCTTATAGCCTCCTACATATTTGGGTTTCACCGTAATGAGAAATGCAAGTGGTTCTTGCTCATCACATGAGTGCTTGATAAGTACTGGTTTCAACCACGCCACATGATGATGATCGAAACATACCAATGTCAACATATTCATTAAGGGAATCAAATTAAAGCTCTGTTCAAGAGAAAGTTCTCTGTCCGAACAAGAATTCCCTAAAATACTCCATTATTAAGATGCGTTGAATGCACTGTTAATTTGTTTCCCCCAGACTGCTCCACTGAGCTGGCTCGTGCAATACATTCCGCCATGTCGGTTGAACACTTAATCTAGGTCATAGTACACACACAGGCTTACTACACAGTTAGCATGCCTGGTCGAGACCCAACTACCAGCGCAACTGGCCGGCCTGGTTGATAATTAACCCACAACTGTAATACAACCTTTAGTTAAGCGACGCCAAGTATAACTGTTACCATTAAACTTAGGAACAATTATGCAACAGACATCGACCCGATAGGTTCATCAAGCTCTGGGCAGTAGGTTCCCTCTGGAGCCCCAAAAGGTATATCATGATACAGCTGGTCAAAGACACGGCCCCTCGTCTCAAGGACAACAATGCCACCACTGCAGATCAATCTCTATAAGAGTTGCACAGATTACAGCTGGCGGACCTGGCCGTGAAAGGATAGCTACAACAACACCATTAGCTGTGGAACATTCGTCTCCCCGTGATGTCAGTTATACAGCTGGCCATAGAAGCGGCCTCCTTTCTTGATGAATGTCTACCGAATGGCCTCTTCGTGTCAACTCCCGAAGAACACACTCTCCGGAGTCTGCCGAAAACTTCTGAGCATTACCTCACGAAAGTGAAGGCAACTCAGCATTCCCCGAGTTTTAGCAGAGTGTGCGATTTACAACAGAAAAGATCAAAGCACACTCAAAGAGTTGAGTTATGATTCTCGGGACCCCCGTGAAGTTCATGACAATCCCGATTCATAACATCAAGGCCCAGACGATGGTCCCAACTCTTTTACTCGGAAATTCCCCTCTCACCCGCCATAAAATGTGGCCTATCCGCCGAAACGGGGTGGGGTAGAGTTGGTGCTGTGTTGTCCCATCTGAGACGCACTTGCGTTTCGCGACAATATCCCCTACACAAACAAAAGTGAGGTATACCGAACTTTCGTCTCGAAGTGGTCTCAGCACGGGCAAACCCCAACTCATAATCAGGTTAGAATATCCCAGCCGGGAATACTCTTCCTTCAACGCAACTCCCTGTAAATCCGTAAGGGTGCATGTAATCTTGATCAATAGTCCCTAGACAATACCCCAGCACCCTCGTAAGGATGCGTACTGTCAACTATGGTCACGCCTGAGTTAACAGGACTTCCGGTATTTTCCACTGCCAACTAGCTTTTTAGAACCATTTCCCCTTTCATCCTTGGGAAAATAAAGATTGGAATCGGGCAGGGGTCCTACCTGGGATTCAGTCAATCTATTTGGTGGACCTCCGTCGATCCACCGACGATGTCTTTTCCTCAGAGGTCTGAGCGAGATATCAGATGCAATACCTACCAAAGAAGACGGAGGCGTCCTCTCGTCCTGAATACCTCTCTGAATCCTCTTCTCTGGTGCCTTTCCGTCCAGGAACGACACACGATAGCTCTTCTTGTAGTGGTGTCATCTCCTCAGAGGATCACTACCCTTAGCCATCTGATCAAATCAAGTCTGCATGGTTGCATCTTGTTGTTGAGTGTCTCTCATCTCCCCATTGACGAAGTGGGAAACCTTGGCCAGCTGCTGATCTATTCCTCCCTGTGATCTGAATTGTGTGGCTCCTACCACCACAGGTCTAATATGTTCACCCAGGACCACGTGTTTGGCCCCTAAAATCATGGGAAGGATCGGTTCACTCAAGACCACAGCTCGGATTGTCCTGGTGACATACTTACACTTGATGTCTACCTTGGCTACTGGTACCCGCATAGCCTGGGAACTTTTCATGGCCAATTGCAATTCCATGGTCTCCCCCGTGAGACTCTCTGGACTTACAGGCACTCCACCTGTTGTCCATTTACCTCGATAACCTCGACCACATTCGGTCGGGTATCCTCAGGAGACTGTCGTTCCTGATGGTTTATCTCGATAACCTCGACCACTGCCGGTAGGTTATCATCAGGAATCCGTCGTTCCTGAGTGGTCATCCCAGTTACAGACATGCACGCTGCATACTGGGTTTCTGTTGCTTTGTTCCTACAATCCTCAGTCTGACAAGAACTAGCGCTGAGATTCCTGCCGAACTTTTTCAACCCCTCAGTTTTCGCGGGTCGTCGCTTACTGGGATTCTCCGGGGATTTCGCCGGAGTCTGGTTAAAGGAACCTCCCTTTTGCTTTCTGCTGTGCTTTCCTTCTTGTTGTTTATAGGTATACTTACCATCAAGTTTACCGTTAACTTTGTCAGATTGTGCTAGTGTTTTGTGTGAGAGAACCCTAGACTGTTGTGGTGCTTTGTGTGAGGGATTACTGGAGTCCCCATGGGCTATCTCGTAGCATTCGGCCCACCTAACAATGTCGTCAATTCGCTCTGCTACCTGTTCCCCCAAGAAAACCTGGAGCTGTTTATCCATATGGGACTTTATTTGCTCTATGATGATCATCTGCTCAAGACTGTCATAGTCTTTTTGGAACCCCGCAAGGGACATCCATTTTGAGAGATAATACTTGAGCCGTTCTGCATATGCTGAGTACATCTCCCCTTTCTCCCTCTGGGCCGATCGGAAGATCCTCCAATATTTTTGCGCACTTTTCCCAAATTTATGGAACAGGGGTTTCTTTAAGACTTCATAGTCACACTCTTGCCCAGGAGGTTATTGAGAGTGGACCTCATAAGCCCCTCCTGTCTGAGTCTTTAGTTCCAGCTCTTTCATCCTGAACTCATGGTCGAGCTCAGTCTTCCGAGTTTCATGTTTCAGTGCTAGTTTCTTTAACTCATACTCGAGGTCGGCTTTCCTCGTCTCATACTCAATTCTCTTATCTTACTGCATAAGTCTCTTAGACTCTAACTCAAGTTCAGCTTTCCTAACTTCTCGCTCGGCCTCAAGCTTCTTATCCTCCAAAGCCAGATTTCTAGTCTCTTGCTCTAATACAAGTTTCTTATCCTCGCTCTTCTTCCTATCCATCTCCTTCTGCTGGAAGTCTCCATCTATTTCTATGACATAGTCCTTCAACTCCTCTCCTCTCAACTCCATCTCTTCTCCCCTCTCCCATATTTCTCTGAGGGTGGGACGTTTTTTCGGCATCTCTTCTGCGGTTTCTGCAAAAGATGTCAACCACACTATGCAAACAACGTATCAATCAACAGAAAAGGAATAATGTGACGAAGTGGTAATGTGTGTGTGTGTCAGCATCAGTCGACAGGGGCAGTTAGTCACCGTTTCCCTAACAATCCAAGGTATAGACAGAAAATTCAACTGAGAGCTGATCCAGACAGGACAGACTAATCCAATAGTTCTATACTATCTAAGCAGGATTACAGACCTATAGAACCATATCTCACAGAACCATAGTCTCCCAGTACGATAATCTCACAGAACTATAATCTCCTAGAACTGTAAGCCCATAGAACTATAATCTTCCCCTATTCATAGAACTAGAATTGCTCTAATTCCCATACAGATAGAATGTATCTATTCTCCATATTCAATGGACTAGATTTTATCTAGTCCCCACACTGGCCACCATTTATGTGTCGTGGGACAACACCGGCCTGGTTCTCGGAGGTTGCCCATATATTTTATTGGGTTCTAAATTAACCTCTGTCTACCCTTTATATCAATTGTCCCCAGGACAGTTCACGGATGACACTACCCATATGACGACTGTGGACACAAGAAGACACCTAACTGACTATAATAGAACAACCTTATAAAAGGCAAATCTAGAATCTTTATTGGAGATTCTGACTTGAACACATAGATGAACAAACCAACAGACAGACATACAGCAATGAACAGTCAATTGGGTGAGAGTAGTCTGCTTGAACTTCTCATCATCCCACATAGGTATGTCAGTGTAGGATTGAATGTCAGTGTGTAGAACTAGGTGGTAAGACACATTCACCTGATCCTGTATGATGCCTCCTGGAGCTTCGGAATTTGATCAAGTAAAGTTCAACAGCCACTAGTCACTTGGCTTTTAACACAATCGAAAGTCACTGCACACCGCCACAGCAAACAGGGACTCAGGAATCAACTAAGTGTTAACAACACACAGGCCACTGCAAACAGGCACTTAGCCACAGGAACATCAACCAGTGACAATAAAGGGCACTCGCCCACAGCAACATCCAAGGGTTCCTGTAAGCAAGAACAAGCCAGGTGTACACATCCATTACACCCTTGCACAATACACACTACATCAACATGCCACACTGACTCCATCCATTGTGGTCAGTTCCTCCGGCTCAGACCACAATAGTATTATGTCTGACTTTCCAGACACGTCTCACCGATGGGTTAAGTTACGACTCCTGGTAATCCCAACATAAGTCAGTAGCTTTCCAGCCACAAGTCTCATACCTAATTGATAGAAGATATGATGAATCAAGGTTCCATTCATGAGGATGGCATAATTCCATACCTCCTATGAAAACACATCAAGTGTTATGGCCTGGACTATCCTTCCCAATCACCATTTTGTCCCATCAGGAAAGTAGATAAGCATATTAGGACACCTCAGGTCAGTACTCCATTACACCTCCAAGGTTAATGGAAGATACTCAAGCTACATTGATAACTAACCTGAAATACTGAATTAAAGACCAGACAAACAACAGAAGAGTTTGGTGTTCTTGTGTTTGTTCCTTTCCACCTTTCTGCAGCGGATAACTGGATTTCTGTTGTGTATGTGAGTGTATGAATATATAGACACTCATCACCGGAATAAATTCCTTTGTCTGCCTAGGAATTGTGTCGAATCAAACATCCCAAACAATCTGGTTCCGATGAAAGTATAGAGACAATAGAAAGATAGACCCGCATGACAAAGTATTCCCTTCTCAGTAAGGGAACTGTAGAGTCACACAACACTGATGAAATATCCACGCGATACATGAGTGGGTGTTTCCCCACCGTTATACTGGCCCACGGTTCAATCCATAGTAGGTGTGAAGATATCTTTCCCCCTTCTGATTAAGCCCAGTTAAATAACAACAGGCCCATAGGTCGATAATAACTTCCCAGCTTATAGCCTCCTACATATTTGGGTTTCACCGTAATGAGAAATGCAAGTACTGGTTTCAACCACGCCACATGATGATGATCGAAACATACCAATGTCAACATATTCATTAAGGGAATCAAATTAAAGCTCTGTTCAAGAGAAAGTTCTCTGTCCGAACAAGAATTCCCTAAAATACTCCATTATTAAGATAAGGCGTCGAATATATTGTTAATTTGTTTCCCCCAGACTGCTCCACTGAGCTGGCTCGTGCAATACATTCCGCCATGTCGGTTGAACACTTAATCTAGGTCATAGTACACACACAGGCTTACTACACAGTTAGCATGCCTGATCGAGACCCAACTACCAGCGCAACTGGCCGGCCTGGTTGATAATTAACCCACAACTGTAATACAACCTTTAGTTAAGCGACGCCAAGTATAACAGTGTTACCTTTAAACTTAGGAATAACTATGCAACAGACATCGACCCGATAGGTTCATCAAGCTCTGGGCAGTAGGTTCCCTCTGGAGCCCCAAAAGGTATATCATGATACAGCTGGTCAAAGACACGGCCCCTCGTCTCAAGGACAACAATGCCACCACTGCAGATCAATCTCTATAAGAGTTGCACAGATTACAGCTGGCGGACCTGGCCGTGAAAGGATAGCTACAACAACACCATTAGCTGTGGAACATTCTCCGTCTCCCCGTGATGTCAGTTATACAGCTGGCCATAGAAGCGGCCTCCTTTCTTGATGACTGTCTACCGAATGGCCTCTTCGTGGCAACTCCCGAAGAACAAACTCTGCGGAGTCTGCCGAAAACTTCCGAGCATTACCTCACGAAAGTGAAGGCAACTCAGCATTCCCCGAGTTTTAGCAGAGTGTGCGATTTACAACAGAAAAGCTCAAAGCACACTCAAAGAGTTGAGTTATGATTCTCGGGACCCCCGTGAAGTTCATGACAATCCCGATTCATAACATCAAGGCCCAGACGACGGTCCCAACTCTTTTACTCGGAAATTCCCCTCTCACCCGCCATAAAATGTGGCCTATCCGCCGAAACGGGGTGGGGTAGAGTTGGTGCTGTGTTGTCCCGTCTGAGACGCACTTGCGTTTCGCGACACCAGGATGTCACTGTCATTAGAGAGACCAACAAGGATGTCAGTGTCATTAGAGAGACCAAGCCAGGATGTCACTGTCATTAGAGAGAACAACCCAGGATGTCACTCATTAGAGAGACCAACCCAGCGTGTCAGTGCCAGAACTTTAAAAATCTTGTCTTAATGAAGATTCGACAAAATGAAGAGATGATGTTACAATATACTCTTAAGAGTGCTGGAGAGTTTGCTATAAACTATGAATGTCTAAAACATTATGAATTAGTTAATTCAAACACAGATAGTTGGCCATTGCATTAGTGACACCACCACATGGTCAGTGAATACAAGAAACATCACCACTCATGTCCACTCTGCTCCATCCATTCATCATGTGCCATGCCGATAAGCTTGGGCGGTCATGTTTTGCCATCTCACTGGATCACCAGAGTCGTGTATCAACTCTGTGTTCCTGTCTCTACCATACCACGTGGCTAAGCCATCCAGATATTTACTTCTCTGTCTCATCCCTTCGATCTTGCCAGTTGTCACCAAGTTCTCCAATTAATTTCTTCTCATAACATTCCCAAACAGTTTCGACCGTCTACGTCTAATGACTCTAATCAGTTGTTTCTTGAAGGACTTGTTCATTGTTTTTTCTGTCTGTCCATGGTATTCTTTGCATTTTCCCCAGAAACCACATTTCCACAGCCATTTTCTTCTTCTTCTTTCGTTCGCTTGAAATATGTCTATAACTGCAGTGCTGTCTCTTGTATGAATTGAACTGTCTTTTTCAGTTCACACAGCGGTCCATAGAGTTTATCTTCCACTGTCGTCTCTATAGGCCAGAAGGTTTGCCTAGATATGTTATATTTTGGGCAGTCTTGGAGTATGTGCTCTGCTGTCTGCGACGCCAATCCACGTGTACACATGGCTGTTTCACCAATCTTGAATTTTGTATACATGTGGTTGCGTAATCTATTGTGCCCTGTTCTGAGGCGCAGAATAATGTCTTGTTCTGGTCTATCCATAACGTTCCACAGCCATCAGATGCCCCTCAACTTCACTGCTCATTGTCACGCTTCACATCCATACAAAAGTATAGGTTCTATGTAGCAGTTCAACACTCTTTTTCTCGTTTCAATTGATATCTTTTTATTGGTCAGTATGTTCTTCATCTTGCAAAAGGCTACATTCGTAATGGTAAATCTCCCATCAGATGGTTTACTGCTACTCTGTGTGTAAAACGTTTACTTCGTCCTCTTATACGTCCCTTCCTACCAGACCCACGCACAACTCAATTTTTAGCACCCTTGAAAATTGTGTTCCGTCCGTTGCCGTATCTTTAATTCATTGTCGAAGGATAATATATCGCCACTTGTGACGGGTTCCAAATATTGCTGTTATGTAGCTGGGGGAGGGGTTGGGGTGAGCGTCCAACCTTGCTTAGATACCTCAATGGCTCGTGCATTCATCACCACTGCAGCAAAAGTCCAACTCCTGGCCTTCTCATGGCGGACCTGTTTTAACTAACAGGAGAAAGGGCGGCGGCGAGTCACTGGCGCCGAGAAATAATCAGAAAGCTCTAGATGTGTATGCATATACATGCATGTGCAGACACGTGTGCGCGTGCATACACACTTAAACTCGACTTAGCCAGGAGGCGCACCACAGAAATGAGGTTGCCACGCAATCACGCCATGAAATATGTCGACTGCTGCTAAATGTTAAGGTGCTCGCCCTGTTTTGGACCCTGTGATATTACAGAATCTCAACCATTCTCACTCTCTGTACTAGAGAAACAAGTTCAAAAACTGTAACGCTGGTCCAGTATGACACGGACAAAAATGACTTGAAAGATCTAATAATGGAAAGTTGTGTCCTACAAGCGTTTGACACGAGCGTCCGATGTAGTCATCGAGCTACTACAAGTAGTAAAATGTTTTGCGTATCCTTTTACAGGACTTAGCTGTCAACAGCAGCATCTTTCAGCTGTCTGTTGATCTCTTGGCAAGATTACGCTCAGTAGTTTGCCATTGCTTTCTGAGCGGCCGGCTCAGTATCCGCAAGTCACGAGCGGGGGTCGAACCACCTCAGTTCTCGCTCCGCTGCGAGACTCTGCGTGATAAACGGGATTACAGAGAGAAAGTGTTGTAACCCCACAGCCAGAGAGACCGGCACTACAAGTAGTACAAGTAGCATATATGGACTACGCTAGAGTTCAAAATGGAGCGATCGCACAAAAACAAAATCCATAAGAGCTCCCGTGTTTTCTATAGCGTGGATTCCTTAACGCGAAAATTCTTAACAACACAGATATCGCGTTATATGAATTTAAAACCCATAGCCGTTTCTCATCTTTGCCGAATTGTTTTTATTTCTAATTAAGATACGCCATTTTGTTCCCTCAGCGTAGTTAAGAAAGACATCGGCTTGAGAATCGCTGACATATATTGATGTATCAATGATTCCCAATAGCTAGTCATCGCAATGGGCTCCACAAATCAATACCTACACAAACTCGCTCCCTAGTCTGGCTTAAAGCAGGAAAGGATACACAAGAACTGT
Organism: Cepaea hortensis; assembly: GCA_963921405.1. Taxonomy (NCBI): domain Eukaryota; kingdom Metazoa; phylum Mollusca; class Gastropoda; order Stylommatophora; family Helicidae; genus Cepaea; species Cepaea hortensis. The sequence continues at coordinate 80,440,453 of OY992890.1, forward strand.
AATTCTGCAGAATAGAGGACACAACAATTGCAAATAAAGTGGACACTGAAACCCCCTGAATGACTGCTCCATGGTGAGAGCGAGATATGTGTGTCTTGACTCATTCTGTACCAAGTGCTCGTCAGGTTTTAATCAATCACTCATTATACGATCACTTTCAGTGTTTCTATACTGCTTTAGTCTCAGACAGACGTTTCTGTAGCCTGGTGTATCCTAACTGCATTCTTCTTCATTTCTTTTTCAAGGGGAGTCATATTTTGTTATTCACTTCATAGGTGCTTCCGTTTTCTTATTTATCAGGGCCATACCGGGTTAATTTCTTCGGTTTTCGTGTTTCTGTTGTCACTAACGCGTTTATTCCATCGGTTACCACGGTTATGCTATCACTGATGTTTATTGCATCGGTTTTCGTGTTTCTGTTGTCAATAACGTGTTTAGTCCGTAAGTGTTCGAGTTTCTGCTGTCTGTATTGTGTTAATTCCTTTGGTTTTCGTGTTTCTGTTCTCCATAACGTTTTTATTCCATCGGTTTTCGTGTTACAGTTGTCCATGCCTTGCTAATTCTGTCAGTTCTCGTAATTCTGTTGACCATACCTTATTAATTCCATCGGTTTTCGTGTAACTGTTACCATACCGGATTCTTTTATTTTTTACCTTACAGGTCAATTTCTTCAACTTTGGCATGCATTTATGTAAGAATTTCTTCCTCTAGACCAGGGATCACCAAACTTTTTTTCACGGCGGGCCGGATAACTGACAAAATGACGAGCGCGGGCCGGATACCCATTCTGTACAATACTTGCGCCGGGCTCCGTGGCGAAGACCTTACGGACGCGGTTCGTAATCCCGTATACCCACGTTCGAAATACAAATGCGAGCGATTTGGCAGCAGACAACGTTGCGCTGGTTTTTACGCTATGTTATGGGTGCCGGTCGTTCGAAAAGCAATGGTAAACTACTGAACATAAACTTGCCAAGACATCAACAACAGCAAACAATGCTGGTGTTGACTGAAAACGTCCCGTAAAGGATATGCAACTAACTTTAACAATAATTTTAAGCTAGAACGAAAGCTCTGGGAAAAAAGACGAAAAACTAAGTTAATCATGGGAAGGGCGTGCAGTGCTCACAAAAAAAAAAAAAAAAAAAAAAAAAACAAACAAAGACAACCAACATATTTATATTTATTTACTAAACAAAGTTATCAAAGAAGGCGACGTTAGTAACAAGATAGTTACATCAGACATATTGTGTACATATCTAAGCAGCAAAAAAGGATAGTGAGTTTTGTGAAACTGACGTGTGGCTTTCAAAATACCATCAATGTTTGGTTTGGAATTGCTGCATCCAATCAAGAGAATTGCTTTCAAATGTTTATCAGTCAATCTCATTCGATGTGGTGACTTCACAGACTTCCTTTTTGAAAATGTTAGCTCACGGACATATGTTGTTCCAAACAATGATGTCATACCAGCGGCAAATTTCTTAAGTTTTGGAAACTCAACATCAGGTAATCAGCGGTACTTCCTTCTCAATGAGCTCCAACTGTAATTCAACTGGCACACCATTAAGGTTACAATCAAACGGATTCTGGAACAGAAGGATGTCAATCTCAAATCTGTCAAGATCTGAAAATCTCTCCAAACTCTTTGAAACAGTGAAAATGAGAAAGGTTTTCTCCTTCCAGTTGTGCTTCCAACAATGACAGATTTCTTCGAAATCCTTTGATGGTTCTGTAGAGATCACAGACGAGGTAATCCTTTCCCTGAAGTTTCAAGTTCAGTTCATTCATATCGACCAAAATTGACAACTTTGACAGCCAGGTAGGATCTGACAGCTGTGAATCAGCTTTATCTTTTTCAGTGAGGAAAACATTTATTTCGTTTCGGAGCTTGTAAAAACGAAGCAGGACTTTACCGCAGCTGAGCCACCTGACTGATATGTGATAAGGCAAGTCACAGAATTCAGAATCAATTTCTTCAAGAAAAGCCTAGAACTGACGGTGAATGAGTGCATGTTCCCGAATGAAGTTCACAGCAGAAACTACAGGTTTCAGTACACAAGAAATATCTAAATCTTTTCCACAGAGTACTTGCTGATGTACGATGCAGTGCGCCCGGAATTTGCAAATCTTCCAAATGAGTCCTGATCTGCCCCAACAGACCCTTCCTCACTCCAGTCATGGTTTTTTTCCTCATCAACTGTAACACCTCGAAGCTGATTCTACCGAAGGTTATAGTCTTGGAAAATTGTTTGCACTTCCATGAAAATGACTTTCCCAGTTGTTGTTCCATGCATGCTGCAAACGGACGCCAACTCTTCCGTTATCTGAAAATCCAAATTGACAACACAAATGAACACGAGAAGTTGTGACCTACTCGAGAGATCAATAGACTCATCCAGCGCTAGAGAATACTACAAGTTCCTAGCTTTCTCGCGTATCTGTAGCACTATGTTCTCTAGAAGTTCTTCTGTTCTCCGCACAACTGAACTTGCCGAAAGGCTGATAGTTCCAAACAAATCGGCTTTCTCAGGACACAAGTCATTTGCTGCTTCGATCACACCCACTCTTTAATGACGTTGCCATCAGTAAACGGTTTTCCTCGTTCTGCCATCTTATGCACTGTTTTGTAACTTGTACGAATGACAGATTCATTTTCAGCAAATTTTCTCGTGAAGAGATTTCTTTACGTTTCAAAACTACGTTTAATGGTCTCATATTTCCCAGAAAATTTTTAATATGTTGATGGATGTTTTGTTTCGTAGTGACGCCGAAGATTGTACTCTTTCAAAACGGCAACACTTTCGCTGCATATTACGCAGCTGGTTTTCTGGTCCTTTGTTTCCACAAAGAAGTACTTTACTCCTCACTCGGCGTCCACTTTTCTTTTCCTACTAGCCATAATTAAGGGTGAAGTACACGGGATCTGAAAATGAAAAAGACATTACATTAGAAACATAATTAAAATCCTATTGAAACAAAAGAAAAGCAGAGGACTAGGGGTCACTGGTGAAGCTACAGCTCATCAAAGGTACATATACAGTTTATAGGTACCTTTGTGTAACCGCACAGAGATGATAGAGATAATAGCACAACGCCGACAGTTCATGGGCCGTAGAAGAAGAGAGGAATAAGAAGACAAAGAGAATCTCATTCTACCTCTACGGCTAAAAAAAAAAAAAAAAAACGATTTAGAGATATCAGAAGAAATTCAAATTCAGGTCAGTGTACAGGGAATCAGAATAATGTAATTATAAAGATACAACAACATCTGATTAATAATGCCAATGCCCTAATATATAAAATTCATGATTAGATACAATGACAAAATAGGCATCCTCATGAATAAACATACACATGATCATCCTACACAGTACCATTGATATTCCATCACAGCTTGGGTAGTCATCCAACACAGTACCAGTGATCTTCCATCACAGCATGGATAATCATCCAACATTGTAACTGTAGCCTGATACACAACACCAGCAATTATCAGACAACAAGATGGAACAAAGGTCATTCATTCAGTAGCATGTCCTTTGCAGAACCGCGCTCCTATAACAACCTTCCGGAAAACCTCTCGATCATAAGCAAGATTTCCTGCTTCAGATACATCCATCTGGAGATCATCCGCCACATCCTGCACCCATCTTCTCTTTGGCCTTCCTCTTCCTCTCTTCCCAGGCATATATCCCTCCATTATTGTTCTCAGGCACAGACATAGCTATTATATTCCTATATTCTTATTTAAACTATGAAGGTTCGTTCAAAACTCACCCCACAGCAGATAATCGTCAATCCACAATCAAGATCCTCTTGGATCTTTTGGATCTTCACAGGGCCTGTCTACCCTCTCAACTGCGGTCTGGAAAAACAGTGGCTACGCTCGGCCGTGCCTGGGGCATATTCGCCCATCTACTTGGTAGTGGCTCAGGGGTTTAAGTTCAAACCCTCTGCTGAAAATTAGACATCAGCATCTCTTCGGCCTAAGTTGTTCCCAATGCCAAAGAGGCGGGAACATGGCTTTACTGGGCTGTTATAGGCACGCCAACACAACATACCAGCATCCTATACATTTTTTACCAGGGTATCAAGGGATATGCTACTCCATACTCATGTAGAGTCGCGGCAGGTGGCTTCATTTGGTAATAGAGTATATCTCATAATAAGGTTCGCAAAATTTATAAATAGGACCACCTAAATAAACAACCTAGTGCAGCCAGGAGGTCTCCGCACGTGTGAAGATCTCCTATTATTCTAAACATAATATTTACATTTAAATTGTATCACAACGTCTCGTGTTTCATAGTTATATCAAGCAAGTTCGAGTACCGACGGCGGGCTCGATGAAATGACGTCACGGGCCGAATACGGCCCGCGGGCCGTAGTTTGGTGACCCCTGGTCTAGGTGATAGGAATGAGAGAGATTACGATTAATAGGGGAAGTGAGTAGGACAAAACCTGGTCTGGCACAATCAAGGCGTGCATGCACTTATTTTCGCACTTGCTAAACGCCGTGCAAGCTTATGGGGCTTATGTTGACAAATATTACAAATAGTCCCCCACTCCCCACTCTTCCTCTCTCTCTCTCTCTCTCTCTCTCTCTCTCTCTCTCTCTCTCTCTCTCTCTCTCTCTCTCTCTCTCTCTCTCTCTCTCTCTCTGCTAAATGCTGATGCAATTACGTTTGCTTAGAGAATATTTCAAATATCATAATAACATGATAGTAATGCCTTGACTGATCACTACACTTATGTTCAAGCATTCTGCGGAATTTTTTAAATTTTTTTTTCGCATATCCTATTTACATCGCTGTCAACAACAGCATTTTACCGCTGTTGTTGATGTCTTTGCAAGATTACGCACAGTATTTTGCATTGCTTACTGAGCGACAATCTCAGATACCCCTGTAAGTAACCAGCGCGACCCGATTCCCTACCGAATCTCGCGCAGCTGTTTCCTTACACGTGGATATACGGGATTACGGAGAAAATCGTTAATACCTTCGCCAGGGAGACGGCTCCGCGGAATTGCTAGATATCTAAAAGAAAAACACCCCGACAAACAAAATTGATGGTCCTTCGTTATTATTCTGATGATCATATTGTTCTTGTCTTGTATCATCATAAAGGTCTTTCACATAATCTGACCTCGCATGTAAAATGTGATCTTTTTCTATTATGATTTTGCCATCTTTGGTTTTTAGGCAACCTTTTGATGTGTGTGTTCTTTTGTTAGTGATGTCATTAATTCTTGTGTGCATTAATTTGGTATTCTGGGTGTTGTGTTGGTTTTCAATTTCCTTGCAATTTTCCTCAGGCCATGTTTCTTTTGCCTCTTTTCATAGCAGTAGTTTCCTAATTTTCCTGTGAATCTCTTCGTATATTTCCTTGTTATTTTTGTTATTTATTCTTATTTCCACGTGTTGTAAGATGTCTTCCATCATCCATTTCTTGCGCCCTATTATCTTTATTTTTGGGATTATCATTGTTGTTAGTGCACCTTCTTGACTGATTTCTTTTATATTTTCAATTGGTCACTGACGTCTTGAAATAATATTGCATTGCCATATCGGACAATGCATCGAATCTGTACTTTACCTCTACGTTGAGTTTATCTTTTATCTCCTCACTCTTCAGTGCCTGTAGATCAAATTTTGCGTTTCTATTTGTATATTTGACTTTCTTTAAGTTTATATGTAAATTGCCTAAGATTAATCTATGGCTGCAGTAGCAGTCTGTACTTCGTAGGGGGACATAAGCATCTAATATTGTTACAAGGGAGGTTACTAGAACTTGAAAAAGAAAATGGTATACCTAGCTATAATACCACTAACTAACATCAAAATCTTTCATTTTTATTTGATAAATAGAACAGTTAATACCGCAGTCATATTTTGCAATATTGAGAAGAAAGCTATCAAAGTATTTATACAACATTTGTTTAATCTTTTATTACTTACATTTTATTATCTACTTTTTCAATTGTACGTTTATGTTTAATTCTTAAAACTGTACTTTTAATGATAAAAGCATCAGTACTCTTAACGGTAAACAACATTTTTTTACTGGCCTCTTAAGGCCACCCACAATTTAAAGAAAATTTACTTACGTTAAGGGCGAAAGATCTTGGAAGTCTAAGCCAAGGGGTTTATGTTGATAAATATATTTAGAGGAAATGTCATTTATGTTTGTAAATTTCATTCAATTTGAACAAATAGTTCTCTCTCTCTCTCTCTCTCTCTCTCTCTCTCTCTCTCTCTCTCTCTCTCTCTCTCTCTCTCTCTCTCTCTCTCTCTCTCTCTCTCTCTTCTCTCTCTCTCTCTCTCTCTCTCTCTCTCTCTCTCGCTCCCCCCCCCCCCCAAATGCTGGTGCAATTACGTTTGCTTAGAGAATATTTAAAATATCATAATAACATGATAGTAATGCCTTGATGGGTGCCTCCTTCCCTCCGCTAGCCTATGGGACACCCTTGGGCAAGGTGGAGTACCCGTTTAGCTCCCGATCAGGGTTACGTTAAGCCATGCGTGCAGGTGGTGGATGAAGTTGAAGAGCAGCCGACAGATAGTTGTAGGTTATGGTCTCCAGCTTCACGACGGAAGGCAGAGGATCTCTTTTTTGGGAGACATTGGCTACGGTCATCGACCAGTATGGTCACTGCTAGGAAGGAAAGCAATGGCAAACTACCTTCTTTGCAGATGCCAAGAATATCATGTACTGCAGTCTTATCGATAATAAGAGAAACGGCTTAAATGGGTGCTCCATAGGAGCAGCCTCGCCCGGTAGGGGTAGTCATGTGCACCAGGCGACTCCAGACCGCCATAAGGAGACTGAGTGCAAAAGAATATCAACATTGAAAGTGGGAACTTGGAATGTAAGAACTATGAGTGGGGATGGGAAATTTGATAACATTAAGAATGAAATGAGAAGATTAAATATTAACCTTTTAGGTGTACGTAAGACCAGATGGACAGGAATGGGCATTATGACATCTGAGGAATATAGAATAATCTATTCTGATGGTGAGAAACAACAGCGAGGAGTCGCAATTATAATGGATACAGAGAGAGCAAAATCGATCAAAGGATATTGGACTGTATCAGACAGAGTGTTACTGGTGAAGTTGAGTGGAAGACCTTTTGATGTTAACGTCATACAAGTTTATGCACCAACAGCAGACAGTAGTGATGACAGCATCGATGAATTTTATAGTGATTTAGAGAAAGCCTTCAAGAAATGCAAGAATTCTGAAGTAACTATCATAATGGTTGACTTGATTGCCAAAGTTGGAAATCAACAGGACGGATGCATAGTGGGCAAGTATGTACTAGGGGAACAGAGTGAAAGAGGTTGCAGACTAGTACAGTGGGCAAAAGAACAAGATTTGATTATTGGAAACACCTGGTTTCAACAGCACCCAAGGAGATTATGGACATGGAGGAGTCTTGATCATAAGATTAGAAATCAGATTGATTACATCCTTATCAACAGAAGATTTCGAAATGTCTTAAAAGTGGCAAAAACTATACCAAGCGCAAATTACTACAGCAACCATAGATTAATCTTAAGCAATTTACATATAAAATTAAAGAACGTCAAATATTCACCAAGAAACACAAAATTTGATCTACAAGCACTGAAGAGTGAGGAAATAAAAGATAAATTCAATGTAGAGGTAAAAAACAGATTCGATGCATTGTCCGATATGGAAATATTATTTCAAGACGTCAGTGACCAATGGGAAATGTTAAAGAAATCAGTCAACCAAGCTGCAGAAAAATCCATCCCAAAAATAAAGATAATAGGACGCAAGAAATGGATGACGGAAGACATCTTAAAACTCATGGAAGTAAGAAGAAATAACAAAAATAACAAGGAAACATATGAAGAGATTCATAGGCAAATTAAAAGCTATGCAAAGAGTCAAAAGAAACATGACTTTAGGAAAATTGCAAGGAAATTGAACACCAACACAACACCCGGAATACCAAATTAATGCACAAAAGAATTAATGACATTACTAACAATTAGCAGCTTTCTCCGTAACCCAGAATACTCTCGTGGTTGATGTGAACGCACGAGAATTAGAAGTGGTTCGAGTCGCGCCAGTGACTTATGAGAGTATGGAGCCGGTCGCTCAGAAAGTCGTGGCGTGCTGATGAGCGTAATCTAGCCTAGGAATCAACATACAGCTGAAAGATGCCGGTGTTGACCGCAATATCCTGAAACAGGATGGAAACGCGGGGGAAAAAAACTAACAAAAGAACACACACATCAACGGGTTTCCTAAAATCAAAGATGGCAAAATCATAATAGAAAAAGATCAGATTTTACATGCGTGGTCAGATTATGTAAAAGACCTTTATGATGATACAAGAGAAGAACAATATGATCATCGGAATAATAATGAAGGACCAGCTATTTTAAAGATGGAAGTTCAGAATGCTCTTAACCATATGAAAACTGGCAAGACCCCGGGTACAGATAACAATGATAACATCACAGTAGAAATGATCAATGCCTTAGAACAGGGGTCACCAAACTTTTTTCACGGCGGGCCGGATAACTGACAAAATGACGATCGCGGGCTGGATACTCATTCTGTACAATACTTGCGCCGGGCTCCGTGGCGAAGGTCTTACGGACGCGGTTCGTAATCCCGTATACCCACGTTCGAAATACAACTGCGAGCGATTTGGCAGCAGACAACGTTGCGCTGGTTTTTATGCTATGTTATGGGTGCCGGTCGTTCGAAAAGCAATGGTAAACTACTGAACATAAACTTTCCAAGACATCAACAACAGCAAACAGTGCTGGTGTTGACTGAAAACGTCCTGTAAAGGATATGCACCTAACTTTAACAATAATTTTAAGCTAGAACGAAAGCTCTGGGAAAAAAAGACGAAAAACTAAGTTAATCATGGAAAGATCGTGCAATGCACACAAACAAACAAACAAACAAACAAACAAAGACAACCAACATATTTATATTTATTTACTAAACAAAGTTATCAAAGAAGGCGACGTTAGCAAAAAGATAGTTACATCAGATCTATTGTGCACATATCCGAATCTCACAAACTAAGCAGCAAAAGAGGATAGTGAGTTTTGTGAAACTGACGTGTGGCTTTCAAAATACCATCAATGTTTGGTTTGGAATTGCTGCATCCAATCAAGAGAATTGCTTTCAAATGTTCATCAGTCAATGCCATTCGATGTGGTGACTTCACAGACTTCCTTTTTGAAAATGTTAGTTCACAGACATATGTTGTTCCAAACAATGATGTCATACCAGCGGCAAATTTCTCAAGTTTCTGAAACTCAACATCAGGTAAGCAGCGGTACTTCCTTCTCAATGAGCTCCAATTGTAATTCAACTGGCACACCATTAAAGTTACAATCAAACGAATTCTGGAACAGAAGGATGTCAATGTCAAATCTGTCAAGATCTGAAAATCTCTCCAAACTCATTGAAACAGTGAAAATGAGAAAGGTTTTCTCCTTCCAGTTGTGCTTCCAACAATGACATATTTCTTCGAAATCCTTTGATGGTTCTGTAGAGATCACAGACGAGGTAATCCTTTCCCTGAAGTTTCAAGTTCAGTTCATTCATATCGACCAAAATTGACAACTTTGACAGCCAGGTATTATCTGACAGCTGTGAATCAGCTTTATCTTTTTCAGTGAGGAAAACATTTATTTCGTTTCGGAGCTTGTAAAAACGAAGCAGGACTTTACCGCAGCTGAGCCACCTGACTGATATGTGATAAGGCAAGTCACAGAATTCAGAATCAATTTCTTCAAGAAAAGCCTAGAACTAATGGTGAATGAGGAGTGCATGTTCCCGAATGAAGTTCACAGCAGAAACTACTGGTTTCAGTACACAAGAAATATCTAAATCTTTTCCACAGAGTACTTGCTGATGTACGATGCAGTGTATGAACAGAGCGCCCGGAATGTGCAAATCTTCCAAATGAGTCCTGATCTGCCCCAACAGACCCTTTCTCACTCCAGTCATGTTTTTTTTCCTCATCAACTGTAACACCTCGAAGCTGATTCCACCGAAGGTTATAGTCTTGGAAAATTGTTTGTACTTCCACGAAAATGACTTTCCCAGTTGTTGTTCCATGCATGCTGCAAACGGACGCCAACTCTTCCGTTATCTGAAAATCCAAATTGACACCACAAATTAACACGAAAAGTTGTGACTGTCAGAGTCTTGCATAACACAAGACAAGTAGCTCGTTTTCTGGCAAGTGTGAAGTAATATCAAACTATCAAATCACACGAAGTGAATATCCGAAAGTATTATTCACACGTTTTATTGACGCGCCGCATTTATCATCGCACAAACATCGCGCACTGACAATCCATAACAATCATTATAGCATGAACAATATCACTATAATACATAATAATACATGCAAGCAATAAACATCTCACTTACAGTCAAACTATACAAGCGTTCGAACCAGTCTCCCACTGTCATACAGGCTAGCTCTCAAGGCAGATTCAAACTCAACTCGCATTCCCTTGCGACCTGTCCGTTCAACGATCTAAGCCCGTCTGCCAGTTCTGGCGTCCTACACGCTTACACGCACACGTCAGCTGGTGTCCCCTGCACGGTTCACGGGGTGAACTCAATTGCTGTGCGTGGCTACCTATCCGGGCGTCGGTAACGACGCCGCGTTCTCTCTGCCGTGTTTAACATTACTCAGGGTTGCGTGTTGTTATGTTGTCTGGCGTTGGTACAGACAACGCGTCGCAACCTCGGATGTGAGACCTTGACACTCTCCACACCCCTTTTTCATGAAAGGATTTCCTTTCATGTACAATATATATCTAGGTGTTATTAAACATGTCAAAGTCGAACATTATACATTAACAATTATAATAAATATATACAGGTGAATAGTCAACAATATGTATACACCACTTATGTTGCACTATGAAGTACAACAGTCAAGTACAATCTATTTAATGGGCATTACCTCGCTGTGACCCAGCTAGTCCGGTAGGTATCGGCTAAACTGGCCCCTACCTCACAACCAAGAACAAAAATACTAAAATAATCAGGTCAAGCCGTGAGCATCTCCCTCTGAGATGACTCCTCCATCAGACCTCTGTTTAGAGTTTCTAATGAAGGTCAACAGTTTTGGCAATATACTGTCCATATCTAAACGATGTTACATTGACATGTTATTTATCAAGCACACATGTTCATGGTTACAATACATATTTACATATCACCAATAATTTAGAATAATGTCCCCTGGTTATTATACTGAAAATTTAGGAACAATAATTTATCGTCGTTTACAAGACATAAATTACAATTGCAAACTCATTTCTTAGTGTCATAATTTGATCCTTATTGACAAATGTGCACAAAAAGTCACGTTTGTAAAGAAGCAATCAAGTTATGATGCTGAGATTACATCTTATACAAAAAAAAAATCGACATATACAATTCCGTATATGGAAATATTTTAAATCACATTTTAATACAATTGTCATACATTTATATACTTTTAATATTACTATGCAAAAAATCGGAAGTATACCGCTGTACTATTACATGTGTTGTGATGTCATTCATACAACGTTGGTCCGTTCTGGATGGATCTTCTATAAACGGAGTAGTAGTTGTTACCATCAGCTGTTGGATCGTCTCTTCCGCCTTCTGCTCGGATTGTACTGTCGCAGTCATCTTTCGTACCTTGTTAAAACGTCTTGGGCACCTCGGTGTGGATACTTTAGGATTCCCTCACGTTTTAGTGGCTTGGTAATTTCCTGGATCCTGTAGTGTTGTCCCATGACACTTCTCTGTAGTGTCTGGTTGTTATAATATTTATTTACAATAATAATTACATTCTTTCTCATATCTCACAGTCATACAACACATTAGTTTACATAATACTAATTCCATTCTTTCACATATCTCACAATTATACACGCATTCATTCGCATGATAATAATAAGAATCACAATATGTACATAAGTTATATACATTGGGAGATACAATCTTCCCCATCACAATGGTGTACGCAGCGTTACTGACACATTGTCACAATTGGCTGTGGTACTGAGCACTATCTACGTTGCAGTTTTATACACCCTCTGCACTGTGCTCTGGTTTCGACTGGGTATTAGGTTCGTTGTATGGACATCTCGACAAAAGGTCTGCAAGACAGTTTTGTGAACCCTTTATATGGTTAACCTCATAGCTATAGTCCTGCAGAAGAAGGGACCATCTTGCCACCCTGCTGTTACTAGGCGTTCCTCTGGTAACAATTGTCAGCGGAGTATTATCTGTTTTAATAATGAAATGTTTGCCTAACAAAAATCTGGCAAGTTTACGTACCGAAAATACCATGGCAAGAGCCTCGAGTTCCGGTGTACTGTAATTTCGTTCGCTGGTGTTCAGTTTTCGAGAGACGTAGTATACTGGGTACAAGATTTGGTCGTGTTCTTGGAGAAGCACACCTCCAATGGCTACGGAGCTCGCATCACATCTTAATCTAAAAGTAATATTCAAATTTGGCAATTTCAGAATAGGTGATTTAGAAAAATATGAAAGAATTTTCGTAAATGCTGGCCTTAAACATTCACTGTTTACAATCACATTGGGGTGTTTATTTGTTAGTAGATCAGTGAAACATTTGGTCAATTCAGCAAAATGAGGAATAAACTGTCTGTAATACTTTAAAAGCCCTAAGACACTTCGCAACTGTTTCTTAGTTGTCGGAAGCGACAATTTCAAAATTCTGGACATGATGTTATCGTCAGTTGATATAAAGCCATTTGAGATCTTATAGCCCAAAAATGAAATTTCCTGAAAGGCTATATCCACTTTGGAAGGTTTTACAGTCAGTCCATGATGTCTAATTCTGTCAAATGTCTGCTGTAGTGCTGTTATGTGCTCTGTTATGTCCTTTGTGTGTATGCAAATGTCGTCCATGTACCAAATGATGTTAGCAATATCTGTCAGAAGAATTCTTGTCATTCTGACGAAGGTAGCTGGTGCATTGACTAATCCGAAAGGTAGTTTACACCATTCGTATAAACCCCAAGGTGTGGCAAATGCAGTCAGATGTATACTATCAGGATGTACAGCTATCTGCCAGTAGCCTTTTGTCATGTCAAGTTTAGTAAAATAACGTGAGTCAGATAGTTCAGTCAAGATGTCTTCACAGTTGCTCATTGGTTCTAAATCCAACTGTGTAATGCTGTTGAGCTTACGATAGTCCACACAAAGTCTAATAGTGTTGTCCTTTTTGCGTACCAAAACTATTGGTGAACAGAAATGAGATTGTGAACGCCGAATGATATGATTTGCTTCTAAATCAATGATTTCTTGATGAAGTTTTTCTTTATAGTGTATAGGGATGGAATATGGTCTACACTTAATAGGAACGTCAGATGTTAAGATGATTTGGTGTTGCACTAAATCTGTCTGTCCTGGGCTGTCAGAAAAGATAGTCCTGTAGTCTTGTATCAGTTGTCTGCAACTGTTAGTCTGTGTCTGTGTCAGGTTAGGATTTACCTTAATGTCTTGTAAGTTGGTCGTCGTGTCAAGACCTGGTGTTGGTATCTCGTCAGTGTCGTTGTCGTCCGTCTGGTCCACTATGGAGGTGCTTGCTGCGATCTCTACTTGTTCGTCTTGCCTGTGGTGATAAGGTTTGAGCATGTTAATATGAAAAATTTTATGTTTGTCCCTAACTGCAATCTCGTAATCTACCGTCGAAATTTGTCGTAGCACTTTGAACGGTCCTTGCCATGAGTCAGTTAGGAGATGTCTATCACTTGGCAAAAGAAGAAGAACGTCCTGTCCTGGCGTCAGTGTAATAGTTGTATTTCCTCTGTTAGCATATTGTCGGTAAATAGCTCCTGATTTTTGGAGAGCTTCTTTGGCTAATATACATGATTTCATAATTCTATCACGCAATGATGTTACATGTTCATATGGTGAAATGGGTATAGACACAGTTGTACTTTCAGTCAACATAGATTCATACAGAGATAATGGGCCGCGTGGTTGTGCACCATATAACATTTCGAATGGTGAGAACCCAGTGCTGGAATGGGGTACTTCCCTATATGCAAACAAAATGGCAGGCAAATAAGTATCCCAATTTTCAGGATGTTCTTGGGTTACCTTAGAGAGCATATGTTTCATATCGCCATTAATCTTTTCTACTATACCGGTCGAATGTGGGTGGTATGGACTGTTGAAGCATTGTTTAACACCCAACATTTTGGTAAAGGCTTGTGTAGCCGAGGAAATAAACTGGCTACCCCGATCTGAAAGGATGGTATCAGGGAATCCTATCCTCGCAAAAATATGAAAGAACACTTCCATGATGTCGTTGGAAGTTATGTTCTTCATTGGAATCGCTTCTGGCCAACGAGTACATAGATCAATGTGTGTTACAATGTATCTATTACCTTTAGATGTTATATGGTTCAGAGGACCAACTATATCGACCGAGATCTTTTCAAACGGTCTACTAGCCAAATCAGTAACTTGCAATTCAGCTTGTGGGTGTTTACCCTTTTTCATGAGCTTTTGACAGATGTCACACGATCTGCAATACTGTTTGGTATCGTTGCAAAACTTTGGCCAATAAAATTGAGTAAGTAACCTTGCTCTAGTTTTAGCATAAGCCATGTGTCCTGCAAAGGGTATGTCATGAGCTATGTTCAATGCTTGCTTGCGGTTTTCTAACGGTAGCACTGTTTGTTCTATAGTGCTGGAACCTCTGGTGTAATACAGTGTTAGAATTCCGTTCTTGAGAGCAAAGTACCATTGAGCATTCTTTGCTACACTTGGCTTTTGGCCTATAAGTTTAAAATACTTTTGCAGAGATCGATCGGCTTTCTGAGATGTTATAAACGTCTCCCTAGTTGTCTCAGGAGATGTTACAACAGGACTTACTCGTTGTAAAGCCTCTGTTTGATCGATTCGATCTTGCATCTGTGCAGTAGATCGAGTCACTGCATTTACTACATTACAACGATCATTCTCATCACACATTGATGTTACATTCACACAATTACATGTATGTTCTGGCATAGCCAGGTTGGTATTTGTACATTCATTTACAGGTGGTAATACATCATGAATGGTGATTGGTGATGAAGGTGAAGTGGTAGTATCAATATTACAACTGACAGATGATGTATTGATGTCATGTGGTATGTCATTCACTTCAGGAAGGTTTCCAATGATAATATCACAGCATGGATTGGTTAATGCTGCGCATTTCACCTTTCCTGTAAGGAATGGTGTAGTTATATATGCCCATGCAAGTGGATATTTCTCTATGTTCCCTGAGAATGTCCTGCATGTGACATATTTACCACTATATTGTGTTGGTAAAATATAATCTCTCTTTACACCAATGAGAGTACTCCCGCTATCACGTAAGACTGTGGCAGCTTTACCATTAACATACCCCTGGTGTATGTTTAGTATACCTTTGGAGTTTACTACAGAATTGGCCTCCTCACTGGTAATAGGTATAGAATGGCCGCATGTTAACACGCCATCCTCATGAAATTGATCACAAATGGTACATTTTTCCTGATGGAACACTTCAATGGAATGTGCTGAGTTTACTGGGTGATCTTGTACACTTTCGTCTTCTGATGAAGAACTGTCAAACATGGCTGCATTAGCCTTTTTGGTCATTGACTTGCCTTTACAATCCTTACACCAGTGACCAAAAGCCTTACAAAGGTAACATTTTGTAAGTTTTTTGTAGTTCTTCCTTTCTTTATCTTGCTTAGAAATGTAATTATGCAAGTAAGCAGTGTACCCAGGATGTTGGTCGCACATATCATGCTCATTGTGTGTATAGTTGCAATATCTACACTGATATAATTTCTCTGCACCTTGTTTATAAGGTCTTTGTTTGGTATTTGACCCTGCCTGATATTTGCCATATGTAGCTGCTGCTACAAAGTCTGTGCTGGTCAGACTACTAGAGAAACAATGCTTATTGGCTGCAAAATAACCAGAGCCACGACTTTCAATCTGTTGAACACTTTCACACTGACATTCCAACAAAAATTTAGAAAAGGGGGCTGGGAGAGATGCAATAATCTTATCTCTCAACATAAGGTCAACTAATTTGTCATAACTTCCATTTACTTTGGCTGCTGACAGCCATTTAGAAAAAAATATTTTGAATTTCTGAGATGTAATCCGAGAACGTGTGTGTTGGCTTAGGAGACAACTTCCTAAACTGTTCTCTATAACCTGATTCATCTAGCAAAAAAATGTGGCATAATTTTTGCTTTAATGTAAAGATAATCTTCTTTCAGGTCATTTGGGATCGACTCTATAACTTTAAGAGGTTCCCCAGAAAGACTTCTTACATATACTATCCCCCATTCAGGTTTAGGGATTTTGTAATGATCCATAACAAATTCAAAATTTTGGGTAAATGCTGCTATGCAATCACCTGTGTTGTAACTTCTGATCAGACCTTGGTAATTCTTATGAGGTTGATCTTTGTCTGTTTCTCTATTCACATTATCTTTAGAACATTCAGCTTTTAGTTGTTCAATTTTCATTTGTGTTTCTTGCTCTTCTTTCTTACTTTGTGCTAAGATCTCAGCTTGCCTCACTGCAGCTTCTGACTGTGCTTGTTGAAGCTTTAGCGCAGCTTCTGCTTGTGCATATTGAAGCTTTAGAGCAGCTTCTGATTCTGCCTCTTTACTTTTCAGAGCAGCTTCTGATTGTGCTTGTTGAAGCTTTAAAGCAGCTTCTGAGTCTGCCTCTTTACTTTTCAGAGTAGCTTCTGATTGTGCTTGTTGAAGCTTTAATGCAGCTTCTGGTTGCTTTAATGCCCTTTCGGCCGCTCTTTCATCCCTCTCACTAATTTGCTCTTGTTTCAACAGATATTCTGCATATTTGCTTTCACTCCATGTTCTCAATCCCTCACCAGACATATTCATTTTTAAACCCATTTCAATGAAATCGTTTAAAGAAGACATGATGAACAATAGGTATGATGGAATAAATGTAAACAAAATTACTTATGATGTTAGTAAGTTACAAATATCTATAGCACAGTTAATGTCTAGAGCCAGACTAACGAAAGTATAAAGAAAGCTGAAAAATTTTTATACTCAAGTAATCCTTGGGTACTGTGCTGTTCAGTGGTGCTCGAAATCACACTGGAACGTCTTTCGGGTTGACGCACAAAAAATTTTTGAAGTTCACCAGACTCACGTAAAGTTGACCCAAAAAACCTGCACTTTTTAAACTAACCGAAATTAGAACATTTGTAAATGTATGGTGTGTGTAATGTCACTGAAGTCTGTAAAGGTTTGTATGCTGTCAAGTATTATTGTTAGTCGTTACCACAATCAACAACTTTCACGCTCACACTGACTCTATTCAATGACATTCAAGGGCACGGCCGCCATTTTGGATTTTAGGTACAAAATTTGTTGAATTTAGTGATAAGTCTGAAGACACCTCGGTTGGCTTCAAATAATATCTTCACACTTATAATTTAATTAAATCAACTCTATTAATTCGTTACTTTACCTTAATTCATGACTTGCGCACTTCTATCGGCATGTTCACATTCGCTTCAAACTCGGACAAAAAAAATTTACACGTTTGCATTTGATTCAAAACCCGGACGAAAACCACCACATTCGCACTTGTCAGAGTCTTGCATAACACAAGACAAGTAGCTCGTTTTCTGGCAAGTGTGAAGTAATATCAAACTATCAAATCACACGAAGTGAATATCCGAAAGTATTATTCACACGTTTTATTGACGCGCCGAATTTATCATCGCACAAACATCGCGCACTGACAATCCATAACAATCATTATAGCATGAACAATATCACTACAATACATAATAATACATGCAAGCAATAAACATCTCACTTACAGTCAAACTATACAAGCGTTCGAACCAGTCTCCCACTGTCATACAGGCTAGCTCTCAAGGCTCAAACTCAACTCGCATTCCCTTGCGACCTGTCCGATCAACGATCTAAGCCCGTCTGCCAGTTCTGGCGTCCTACACGCTTACACGCACACGTCAGCTGGTGTCCCCTGCACGGTTCACGGGGTGAACTCAATTGCTGTGCGTGGCTACCTATCCGGGCGTCGGTAACGACGCCGCGTTCTCTCTGCCGTGTTTAACATTACTCAGGGTTGCGTGTTGTTATGTTGTCTGGCGTTGGTACAGACAACGCGTCGCAACCTCGGATGTGAGACCTTGACAGTGACGTACTCGAGAGATCAATAGATTCATCCAGCGCTAGAGAATACTACAAGTTCCTAGCTTTCTAGCGTATCTGTAGCACTATGTTCTCTCCAAGTTCTTCTGTTCTCCGCACAACTGAACTTGCCGAAAGACTGATAGTTCCAAACAAATCGGCTTTCTCAGGACACAAGTCATTTGCTGCTTCGATCACACACACTCTTTAATGACGTTGCCATCAGTAAACGGTTTTCCTCGTTCTGCCATCTTATGCACTGTTTTGTAACTTGTACGAGTGACAGATTCATTTTCAGCAAATTTTCTCGTGAAGAGATTTCTTTGTGTTTCAAAATCACGTTTAGTGGTTTCATATTTCCCAGAACGTAATTTTCCAGAAAACTTTTAATATGTTGATGGATGTTTTGTTTCGTAGTGACGCCGAAGATTGTACTCTTTCAAAACGGCAACACTTTCGCTGCATATTACGCAGCTGGTTTTCTGGTCCTTTGTTTCCACAAAGAAGTATTTTACTCCTCACTCGGCGTCCACTTTTCCTTTCCTACTAGCCATAATTAAGGGTGAAGTACACGGGATCTGAAAATGAAAAAGACATTACATTAGAAACATAATTAAAATCCTATTGAAACAAAAGAAAAGCAGAGGACTAGGGGTCACTGGTGAAGCTACAGCTCATCAAAGGTACATATACAGTTTATAGGTACCTTCGTGTAACCGCACAGAGATGATAGAGATAATAGCACAACGCCGACAGTTCATGGGCCGTAGAAGAAGAGAGGAATAAGAAGACAAAGAGAATCTCATTCTATCTCTACGGCTAAAAAAAAAAAAAAAAAAAAACGATTTAGAGATATCAGAAGAAATTCAAATTCAGGTCAGTGTACAGGGAATCAGAATAATGTAATTATAAAGATACAACAACATCTGATTAATAATGACAATGCCCTAATATATAAAATTCATGATTAGATACAATGACAAAATAGGCATCCCCATGAATAAACATACACACGATCATCCTACACGGTACCATTGATATTCCATCACAGCTTGGGTAGTCATCCAACACAGTACCAGTGATCTTCCATCACAGCATGGATAATCATCCAACATTGTAACTGTAGCCTGATACACAACACCAGCAATTATCAGACAACAAGATGGAACAAAGGTCATTTATTCAGTAGCATGTCCTTTGCAGAACCTCGCTCCCATAACAACCTTCCAGAAAACCTCTCGATCATAAGCAAGATTTCCCGCTTCAGATACATCCATCTGGAGATCATCCGCCACATCCTGCACCCATCTTCTCTTTGGCCTTCCTCTTCCTCTCTTCCTATTCATATATCCCTCCATTATTGTTCTCAGACACAGACATAGCTATTATATTCCTATATTCATATTTAAACTATGAAGGTTCGTTCAAAACTCACCCCACAGCAGGTAATCGTCAATCCACAATCAAGATCCTCTTGGATCTTTTGCATCTTCACAGGGCCTGTCTACCCTCTAAACTGCGGTCTGGAAAAACAGTGGCTACGCTCGGCCGTGCCTGGGGCATATTCGCCCATCTACTTGGTAGTGGCTCAGGGGTTTAAGTTCAAACCCTCTGCTGAAAATTAGACATCAGCATCTCTTCGGCCTAAGTTGTTCCCAATGCCAAAGAGGCGGGAACATGGCTTTACTGGGCTGTTATAGGCACGCCAACACAACATCCCAGCATTCTATACATTTTTTACCAGGGTATCAAGGGATATGCTACTCCATACTCATGTAGAGTCGCGGCAGGTGGCTTCATTTGGTAATAGAGTATATCTCATAATAAGGTTCGCAGAATTTATAAATAGGGCCACCTAAATAAACAACCTAGTGCAGCCAGGAGGTCTCCGCACGTGTGAAGATCTCCTATTATTCTAAACATTTTCCATTTAAATTGTATCACAACGTCTCGTGTTTCATAGTTATATCAAGCAAGTTCGAGTACCGACGGCGGACCGGATGAAATGACGTCGCGGGCCAGATCCGGCCCGCGGGCCGTAGTTTATTGACCCCTGGTCTAGGTGATAGGAATGAGAGAGATTACGATTAATAGGCGAAGTGAGTAGGACAAAACTTGGTCTGGCACAATCAAGGCCAGCATGCACTTATTTTCGCACTGGCGAAACGCCGTGCAAGCTTATGGGGCTTTTGTTTACAAATATTACAAATAGTCCCCCCCACTCTTCCTCTCTCTCTCTCTCTCTCTCTCTCTCTCTCTCTCTCTCTGTCTGTCTGTCTGTCTGTCTGTCTGTCTGTCTGTCTGTCTGTCTGTCTGTCTGTCTGTCTCTCTCTCTCTCTCTCTCTCTCTCTCTCTCTCTCTCTCTCTCTCTCTCTCTCTCTCTCTCTCTCTCTCTCTCTCTCTCTGCTACATGCTGATGCAATTACGTTTGCTTAGAGAATATTTCAAATATCATAATAACATGATAGTAATGCCTTGACTGATCACTACACTTATGTTCAAGCATTCTGCGGAAATTTCTTTTTTTTTTTTTCGCATATCCTATTTACATCGCTGTCAACAACATCATTTTACCGCTGTTGTTGATGTCTTTGCAAGATTACGCACAGTATTTTGCATTGCTTACTGAGCGACAATCTCAGATACCCCTGTAAGTAACCAACGCGAACCGATTCCCTACCGAATCTCGCGCAGCTGTTTCCCCACACGTGGATATACGGGATTACGGAGAAAATCGTTAACACCTTCGCCAGGGAGACGGCTCTGCGGAATTGCTAGATATCTAAAAGAAAAACAACCCGACAAACAAAATTGATGGTCCTTCGTTATTATTCTGATGATCATATTGTTCTTGTCTTGTATCATCATAAAGGTCTTTCACATAATCTGACCTCGCATGTAAAATCTGATCTTTTTCTATTATGATTTTGCCATCTTTGGTTTTTAGGCAACCTTTTGATGTGTGTGTTCTTTTGTTAGTGATGTCATTAATTCTTGTGTGCATTAATTTGGTATTCTGGGTGTTGTGTTGGTTTTCAATTTCCTTGCAAGTTTCCTCAGGCCATGTTTCTTTTGCGTCTTTGCATAGCAGTAGCTTCCTAATTTTCCTGTGAATCTCTTCGTATATTTCCTTGTTATTTTTGTTATTTCTTCTTATTTCCATGTGTTGTAAGATGTCTTCCATCATCCATTTCTTGCGCCCTATTATCTTTATTTTTGGGATTATCATTGTTGTTAGTGCACCTTCTTCTAGAAATGGAATAAAGACAAAGGAGAAAATGATTGCAGATAAAGCACACACAGAGCGTGAGAGACGTAAGATGGTGCAAAATGGTGGAAATGACCATGTTTTCACATGCACCTACTGTGGGCAAACATTTGCAGCAAGAATTGGCCTTACCAGCCACACTCGCCACCGCCATGGATCGTAGTTATTGCCATATGACAGTTATTAAGCCTTTTTGAAGCACAATGTACCAAACTATCGTCTGTCAAGACGGAAAGGTGCCAATGAGTGCACCTTCTTGACTGATTTCTTTTATATTTTCAATTGGTCACTGACGTCTTGAAACAATATTGCATTGCCATATCGGACAATGCATCGAATCTGTTCTTTACCTCTACGTTGAGTTTATCTTTTATCTCCTCACTCTTCAGTGCCTGTAGATCAAATTTTGCGTTTCTATTTGTATATTTGACTTTCTTTAAGTTTATATGTAAATTGCCTAAGATTAATCTATGGCTGCAGTAACAGTCTGTACTTGGTAGGGGGACATAAACATCTAATATTGTTACAAGGGAGGTTACTAGAACTTGAAAAAGAAAATGGTATACCTAGCTATAATACCACTAACTAACATCAAAATCTTTTATTTTTATTTGATAAATAAAAAAGTTAATACCGCAGTAATTTTTGCAATTATGAGAAGAAGGCTATTAAAGTCTTTATACAACATTTGTTTAATCTTTTATTACTTACATTTTATTATCAACTTTTTCAATTCTACGTTTATGTTTAATTCTTAAAACTGTACTTTTAATGATAAACCCACCAATACTCTTAAGGATAGACAACATTTTTTACTGGCCTCTTAAGGCCACCCACAATTTAAAGAAAATTTACTTACGTTAAGGGCGAAAGATCTTGGAAGTCTAAGCCAAGGGGTTTATGTTGATAAATATATTTAGAGGAAATGTCATTTATGTTTGTAAATTTCATTCAATTTGAACAAATAGTTCTCTCTCTCTCTCTCTCTCTCTCTCTCTCTCTCTCTCTCTCTCTCTCTCTCTCTCTCTCTCTCTCTCTCTCTCTCTCTTTCTCTCTTTCTCTCTCTCTCTCTCTCTCTCTCGCTCCCCCCCCCCCCGAAATGCTGGTGCAATTACGTTTGCTTAGAGAATATTTAAAATATCATAAAAACATGATAGTAATATCTTGATGGGTGCTTCCTTCCCTCCGCTAGCCTATGGGGCACCCTTGGGCAAGGTGGAGTACCCGTTTAGCTCCCGATCAGAGTTACGTGAAGCCATGCGTGCAGGTGGTGGATGAAATTGAAGAGCAGCCGACAGATAGTTGTAGGTTATGGTCTCCAGCTTCACGACGGAAGGCAGAGGATCTCTTTTTTGGGAGACATTGGCTACGGTCATCGACCAGTATGGTCACTGCTACGAAGGAAAGCAATTGCAAACTACCTTCTTTGCAGATGCCAAGAATATCATGTTCTGCAGTCTTATCGATAATCAGAGAAACGGCGTAAATGGGTGCTCCATAGGAGCAGCCTCGCCCGGTAGGGGTAGTCATGTGCACCAGGTTGCTTGCTTGCTTGCTTGTGTTCGTTGGCTTGAGCTCCAACGCGAAGTCCTGTATGTCGGATGATGGCATCCTGTTGTCCAACATCAGTGTGATGTCATACAGGACCTGAGGTTTGCGTGAGTATCCGTTGTCCCATGCCTGGCTTATTGGTGTGCAGACTGCTGGTTCCTCGCCGTACAGGCAGACACTCTCCGACTTCGGAGGAATCGGTGATCCTATTGACTTTAGCCAGGACCCCGAAGGGACCTGTTGCCCAGGACGCTCGACGAGGACGCGTCAATAGGTCTTGGCCAGTATATAACCCGGCCCTGGTGCCTTGGAAACACCTCTGCGTCCCCATGTGCACCAGGTGACTCCAGACCGTCATAAGGAGACTGAGTGCAAAAGAATATCAACATTGAAAGCAGGAACTTGGAATGTAAGAACTATGAGTGGGGATGTGAAATTTGATAACATTAAGAATGAAATGAGAAGATTAAATATTAACCTTTTAGGTGTACGTGAGACCAGATGGACAGGAATGGGCATTATGACATCTGAGGAATATAGAATAATCTATTCTGATGGTGAGAAACAACAGCGAGGAGTCGCAATTATAATGGATACAGAGAGAGCAAAATCGATCAAAGAATATTGGACTGTATCAGACAGATTGTTACTGGTGAAGTTGAGTGGAAGTCCTTTTGATGTTAACGTGATACAAGTTTATGCACCAACAGCAGACAGTAGTGATGACAGCATCGATGAATTTTATAGTGATTTAGAGAAAGCCTTCAAGAAATGCAAGAATTCTGAAGTAATTATCATAATGGGTGACTTGATTGCCAAAGTTGGAAATCAACAGGACGGATGCATAGTGGGCAAGTATGTACTAGGGGAACAGAGTGAAAGAGGTTGCAGACTAGTACAGTGGGCAAAAGAACAAGATTTGATTATTGGAAACACCTGGTTTCAACAGCACCCAAGGAGATTATGGACATGGAGGAGTCTTGATCATAAGATTAGAAATCAGATTGATTACATCCTTATCAACAGAAGATTTCGAAATGTCTTAAAAGTGGCAAAAACTATACCAAGCGCAAATTACTACAGCAACCATAGATTAATCTTAAGCAATTTACATATAAAATTAAAGAACGTCATATATTCACCAAGAAACACAAAATTTGATCTACAAGCACTGAAGAGTGAGGAAATAAAAGATAAATTCAATGTAGAGGTAAAAAACAGATTCGATGCATTGTCCGATATGGAAATATTATTTCAAGACGTCAGTGACCAATGGGAAATGTTAAAGAAATCAGTCAACCAAGCTGCAGAAAAATCCATCCCAAAAATAAAGATAATAGGACGCAAGAAATGGATGACGGAAGACATCTTAAAACTCATGGAAGTAAGAAGAAATAACAAAAATAACAAGGAAACATATGAAGAGATTCATAGGCAAATTAAAAGCTATGCAAAGAGTCAAAAGAAACATGACTTTAGGAAAATTGCAAGGAAATTGAACACCAACACAACACCCGGAATACCAAATTAATGCACAAAAGAATTAATGACATTACTAACAATTAGCAGCTTTCTCCGTAACCCAGAATACTCTCGTGGTTGATGTGAACGCACGAGAATTAGAAGTGGTTCGAGTCGCGCCAGTGACTTATGAGAGTATGGAGCCGGTCGCTCAGAAAGTCGTGGCGTGCTGATGAGCGTAATCTAGCCTAGGAATCAACATACAGCTGAAAGATGCCGGTGTTGACCGCAATATCCTGAAACAGGATGGAAACGCGGGGGAAAAAAACTAACAAAAGAACACACACATCAACGGGTTTCCTAAAATCAAAGATGGCAAAATCATAATAGAAAAAGATCAGATTTTACATGCGTGGTCAGATTATGTAAAAGACCTTTATGATGATACAAGAGAAGAACAATATGATCATCGGAATAATAATGAAGGACCAGCTATTTTAAAGATGGAAGTTCAGAATGCTCTTAACCATATGAAAACTGGCAAGACCCCGGGTACAGATAACAATGATAACATCACAGTAGAAATGATCAATGCCTTAGAACAGGGGTCACCAAACTTTTTTCACGGCGGGCCGGATAACTGACAAAATGACGATCGCGGGCTGGATACTCATTCTGTACAATACTTGCGCCGGGCTCCGTGGCGAAGGTCTTACGGACGCGGTTCGTAATCCCGTATACCCACGTTCGAAATACAACTGCGAGCGATTTGGCAGCAGACAACGTTGCGCTGGTTTTTACGCTATGTTATGGGTGCCGGTCGTTCGAAAAGCAATGGTAAACTACTGAACATAAACTTGCCAAGACATCAACAACAGCAAACAATGCTGGTGTTGACTGAAAACGTCCTGTAAAGGATATGCACCTAACTTTAACAATAATTTTAAGCTAGAACGAAAGCTCTGGGAAAAAAGACGAAAAACTAAGTTAATCATGGAAAGATCGTGCAATGCACACACACACACAAACAAACAAACAAACAAAGACAACCAACATATTTATATTTATTTACTAAACAAAGTTATCAAAGAAGGCGACGTTAGCAAAAAGATAGTTACATCAGATCTATTGTGCACATATCCGAATCTCACAAACTAAGCAGCAAAAGAGGATAGTGAGTTTTGTGAAACTGACGTGTGGCTTTCAAAATACCATCAATGTTTGGTTTGGAATTGCTGCATCCAATCAAGAGAATTGCTTTCAAATGTTCATCAGTCAATCTCATTCGATGTGGTGACTTCACAGACTTCCTTTTTGAAAATGTTAGCTCACAGACATATGTTGTTCCAAACAATGATGTCATACCAGCGGCAAATTTCTTAAGTTTCTGAAACTCAACATCAGGTAAGCAGCGGTACTTCCTTCTCAATGAGCTCCAATTGTAATTCAACTGGCACACCATTAAAGTTACAATCAAACGGATTCTGGAACAGAAGGATGTCAATGTCAAATCTGTCAAGATCTGAAAATCTCTCCAAACTCATTGAAACAGTGAAAATGAGAAAGGTTTTCTCCTTCCAGTTGTGCTTCCAACAATGACAGATTTCTTCGAAATCCTTTGATTGTTCTGTAGAGATCACAGACGAGGTAATCCTTTCCCTGAAGTTTCAAGTTCAGTTCATTCATATCGACCAAAATTGACAACTTTGACAGCCAGGTAGGATCTGACAGCTGTGAATCAGCTGTATCTTTTTCAGTGAGGAAAACATTTATTTCGTTTCGGAGCTTGTAAAAACGAAGCAGGACTTTACCGCAGCTGAGCCACCTGACTGATATGTGATAAGGCAAGTCACAGAATTCAGAATCAATTTCTTCAAGAAAAGCCTAGAACTAATGGTGAATGAGGAGTGCATGTTCCCGAATGAAGTTCACAGCAGAAACTACTGGTTTCAGTACACAAGAAATATCTAAATCTTTTCCACAGAGTACTTGCTGATGTACGATGCAGTGTATGAACAGAGCGCCCGGAATGTGCAAATCTTCCAAATGAGTCCTGATCTGCCCCAACAGACCCTTCCTCACTCCAATCATGTTTTTTTTTCCTCATCAACTGTAACACCTCGAAGCTGATTCCACCGAAGGTTATAGTCTTGGAAAATTGTTTGTACTTCCACGAAAATGACTTTCCCAGTTGTTGTTCCATGCATGCTGCAAACGGACGCCAACTCTTCCGTTATCTGAAAATCCAAATTGACACCACAAATTAACACGAGAAGTTGTGACGTACTCGAGAGATCAATAGATTCATCCAGCGCTAGAGAATACTACAAGTTCCTAGCTTTCTAGCGTATCTGTAGCACTATGTTCTCTCCAAGTTCTTCTGTTCCCCGCACAACTGAACTTGCCGAAAGACTGATAGTTCCAAACAAATCGGCTTTCTCAGGACACAAGTCATTTGCTGCTTCGATCACACACACTCTTTAATGACGTTGCCATCAGTAAACGGTTTTCCTCGTTCTGCCATCTTATGCACTGTTTTGTAACTTGTACGAGTGACAGATTCATTTTCAGCAAATTTTCTCGTGAAGAGATTTCTTTACGTTTCAAAACTACGTTTAATGGTCTCATATTTCCCAGAAAATTTTTAATATGTTGATGGATGTTTTGTTTCGTAGTGACGCCGAAGATTGTACTCTTTCAAAACGGCAACACTTTCGCTGCATATTACGCAGCTGGTTTTCTGGTCCTTTGTTTCCACAAAGAAGTACTTTACTCCTCACTCGGCGTCCACTTTTCTTTTCCTACTAGCCATAATTAAGGGTGAAGTACACGGGATCTGAAAATGAAAAAGACATTACATTAGAAACATAATTAAAATCCTATTGAAACAAAAGAAAAGCAGAGGACTAGGGGTCACTGGTGAAGCTACAGCTCATCAAAGGTACATATACAGTTTATAGGTACCTTCGTGTAACCGCACAGAGATGATAGAGATAATAGCACAACGCCGACAGTTCATGGGCCGTAGAAGAAGAGAGGAATAAGAAGACAAAGAGAATCTCATTCTTCTTCTGCGTTCATCCAGAGTTTTTTTTCCCGGACGTGATTGCGTTGTGCATGTTTACAACAGAGCTGCGTTCTTGCGCCATTAGGCCGGCACATCCGACTTCTGCGGGCATTTGTTGACCGGGTTAACCTTCCCGGGGGAATCTCATTCTATCTCTACGGCTAACAAAAAAAAAAAAAAGACGATTTAGAGATATCAGAAGAAATTCAAATTCAGGTCAGTGTACAGGGAATCAGAATAATGTAATTATAAAGATACAACAACATCTGATTAATAATGACAATGTCCTAATATATAAAATTCATGATTAGATACAATGACAAAATAGGCATCCCCATGAATAAACATACACATGATCATCCTACACGGTACCATTGATATTCCATCACAGCTTGGGTAGTCATCCAACACAGTACCAGTGATCTTCCATCACAGCATGGGTAGTCATCCAACACGGTACCAGTGATCCTCATCACAGCATGGATAATCATCCAACATTGTAACTGTAGCCTGATACACAACACCAGCAATTATCAGACAACAAGATGGAACAAAGGTCATTCATTCAGTAGCATGTCCTTTGCAGAACCTCGCTCCCATAACAACCTTCCAGAAAACCTCTCGATCGTAAGCAAGATTTCCCGCTTCAGATACATCCATCTGGAGATCATCCGCCACATCCTGCACCCATCTTCTCTTTGGCCTTCCTCTTCCTCTCTTCCTAGGCATATATCCCTCCATTATTGTTCTCAGACACAGACATAGCTATTATATTCCTATATTCTTATTTAAACTATGAAGGTTCGTTCAAAACTCACCCCACAGCAGGTAATCGTCAATCCACAATCAAGATCCTCTTGGATCTTTTGCATCTTCACAGGGCCTGTCTACCCTCTAAACTGCGGTCTGGAAAAACAGTGGCTACGCTCGGCCGTGCCTGGGGCATATTCGCCCATCTACTTGGTAGTGGCTCAGGGGTTTAAGTTCAAACCCTCTGCTGAAAATTAGACATCAGCATCTCTTCGGCCTAAGTTGTTCCCAATGCCAAAGAGGCGGGAACATGGCTTTACTGGGCTGTTATAGGCACGCCAACACAACATCCCAGCATCCTATACATTTTTTACCAGGGTATCAAGGGATATGCTACTCCATACTCATGTAGAGTCGCGGCAGGCGGCTTCATTTGGTAATAGAGTATATCTCATAATAAGGTTCGCAGAATTTATAAATAGGGCCACCTAAATAAACAACCTAGTGCAGCCAGGAGGTCTCCGCACGTGTGAAGATCTCCTATTATTCTAAACATTTTACATTTAAATTGTATCACAACGTCTCGTGTTTCATAGTTATATCAAGCAAGTTCGAGTACCGACGGCGGACCGGATGAAATGACGTCGCGGGCCAGATCCGGCCCGCGGGCCGTAGTTTATTGACCCCTGGTCTAGGTGATAGGAATGAGAGAGATTACGATTAATAGGCGAAGTGAGTAGGACAAAACTTGGTCTGGCACAATCAAGGCCAGCATGCACTTATTTTCGCACTGGCGAAACGCCGTGCAAGCTTATGGGGCTTTTGTTTACAAATATTACAAATAGTCCCCCCCCCCCACTCTTCCTCTCTCTCTCTCTCTCTCTCTCTCTCTCTCTCTCTCTCTCTCTGTCTGTCTGTCTGTCTGTCTGTCTGTCTGTCTGTCTGTCTGTCTGTCTGTCTGTCTTTCTGTCTCTCTCTCTCTCTCTCTCTCTCTCTCTCTCTCTCTCTCTCTCTCTCTCTCTCTCTCTCTCTCTCTCTCTCTGCTACATGCTGATGCAATTACGTTTGCTTAGAGAATATTTCAAATATCATAATAACATGATAGTAATGCCTTGACTGATCACTACACTTATGTTCAAGCATTCTGCGGAAATTTCTTTTTTTTTTTCGCATATCCTATTTACATCGCTGTCAACAACATCATTTTACCGCTGTTGTTGATGTCTTTGCAAGATTACGCACAGTATTTTGCATTGCTTACTGAGCGACAATCTCAGATACCCCTGTAAGTAACCAACGCGAACCGATTCCCTACCGAATCTCGCGCAGCTGTTTCCTTACACGTGGATATACGGGATTACGGAGAAAATCGTTAACACCTTGGCCAGGGAGACGGCTCTGCGGAATTGCTAGATATCTAAAAGAAAAACAACCCGACAAACAAAATTGATGGTCCTTCGTTATTATTCTGATGATCATATTGTTCTTGTCTTGTATCATCATAAAGGTCTTTCACATAATCTGACCTCGCATGTAAAATCTGATCTTTTTCTATTATGATTTTGCCATCTTTGGTTTTTAGGCAACCTTTTGATGTGTGTGTTCTTTTGTTAGTGATGTCATTAATTCTTGTGTGCATTAATTTGGTATTCTGGGTGTTGTGTTGGTTTTCAATTTCCTTGCAAGTTTCCTCAGGCCATGTTTCTTTTGCGTCTTTGCATAGCAGTAGCTTCCTAATTTTCCTGTGAATCTCTTCGTATATTTCCTTGTTATTTTTGTTATTTCTTCTTATTTCCATGTGTTGTAAGATGTCTTCCATCATCCATTTCTTGCGCCCTATTATCTTTATTTTTGGGATTATCATTGTTGTTAGTGCACCTTCTTCTAGAAATGGAATAAAGACAAAGGAGAAAATGATTGCAGATAAAGCACACACAGAGCGTGAGAGACGTAAGATGGTGCAAAATGGTGGAAATGACCATGTTTTCACATGCACCTACTGTGGGCAAACATTTGCAGCAAGAATTGGCCTTACCAGCCACACTCGCCACCGCCATGGATCGTAGTTATTGCCATATGACAGTTATTAAGCCTTTTTGAAGCACAATGTACCAAACTATCGTCTGTCAAGACGGAAAGGTGCCAATGAGTGCACCTTCTTGACTGATTTCTTTTATATTTTCAATTGGTCACTGACGTCTTGAAACAATATTGCATTGCCATATCGGACAATGCATCGAATCTGTTCTTTACCTCTACGTTGAGTTTATCTTTTATCTCCTCACTCTTCAGTGCCTGTAGATCAAATTTTGCGTTTCTATTTGTATATTTGACTTTCTTTAAGTTTATATGTAAATTGCCTAAGATTAATCTATGGCTGCAGTAACAGTCTGTACTTGGTAGGGGGACATAAACATCTAATATTGTTACAAGGGAGGTTACTATAACTTGAAAAAGAAAATGGTATACCTAGCTATAATACCACTAACTAACATCAAAATCTTTTATTTTTATTTGATAAATAAAAAAGTTAATACCGCAGTAATTTTTTGCAATTATGAGAAGAAGGCTATTAAAGTCTTTATACAACATTTGTTTAATCTTTTATTACTTACATTTTATTATCAACTTTTTCAATTCTACGTTTATGTTTAATTCTTAAAACTGTACTTTTAATGATAAACCCGCCAGTACTTTTAAGGGGAAACAACATTTTTTTACTGGCCTCTTAAGGCCACCCACAATTTAAAGAAAATTTACTTACGTTAAGGGCGAAAGATCTTGGAAGTCTAAGCCAAGGGGTTTATGTTGATAAATATATTTAGAGGAAATGTCATTTATGTTTGTAAATTTCATTCAATTTGAACAAATAGTTCTCTCTCTCTCTCTCTCTCTCTCTCTCTCTCTCTCTCTCTCTCTCTCTCTCTCTCTCTCTCTCTCTCTCTCTCTCTCTCTCTCTTCTCTCTCTCTCTCTCTCTCTCTCGCCCCCCCCCCCCCCGAAATGCTGGTGCAATTACGTTTGCTTAGAGAATATTTAAAATATCATAAAAACATGATAGTAATATCTTGATGGGTGCTTCCTTCCCTCCGCTAGCCTATGGGACACCCTTGGGCAAGGTGGAGTACCCGTTTAGCTCCCGATCAGAGTTACGTGAAGCCATGCGTGCAGGTGGTGGATGAAATTGAAGAGCAGCCGACAGATAGTTGTAGGTTATGGTCTCCAGCTTCACGACGGAAGGCAGAGGATCTCTATTTTGGGAGACATTGGCTACGGTCATCGACCAGTATGGTCACTGCTACGAAGGAAAGCAATGGCAAACTACCTTCTTTGCAGATGCCAAGAATATCATGTTCTGCAGTCTTATCGATAATCAGAGAAACGGCGTAAATGGGTGCTCCATAGGAGCAGCCTCGCCCGGTAGGGGTAGTCATGTGCACCAGGTTGCTTGCTTGCTTGCTTGTGTTCGTTGGCTTGAGCTCCAACGCGAAGTCCTGTATGTCGGATGAAGGCATCCTGTTGTCCAACATCAGTGTGATGTCATACAGGACCTGAGGTTTGCGTGAGTATCCGTTGTCCCATGCCTGGCTTATTGGTGTGCAGACTGCTGGTTCCTCGCCGTACAGGCAGACACTCTCCGACTTCGGAGGAATCGGTGATCCTATTGACTTTAGCCAGGACCCCGAAGGGACCTGTTGCCCAGGACGCTCGACGAGGACGCGTCAATAGGTCTTGGCCAGTATATAACCCGGCCCTGGTGCCTTGGAAACACCTCTGCGTCCCCATGTGCACCAGGTGACTCCAGACCGTCATAAGGAGACTGAGTGCAAAAGAATATCAACATTGAAAGTAGGAAATTGGAATGTAAGAACTATGAGTGGGGATGTGAAATTTGATAACATTAAGAATGAAATGAGAAGTTTAAATACTAACCTTTTAGGTGTACGTGAGACCAGATGGACAGGAATGGGCATTATGACATCTGAGGAATATAGAATAATCTATTCTGATGGTGAGAAACAACAGCGAGGAGTCGCAATTATAATGGATACAGAGAGAGCAAAATCGATCAAAGAATATTGGACTGTATCAGACAGATTGTTACTGGTGAAGTTGAGTGGAAGTCGTTTTGATGTTAACGTGATACAAGTTTATGCACCAACAGCAGACAGTAGTGATGACAGCATCGATGAATTTTATAGTGATTTAGAGAAAGCCTTCAAGAAATGCAAGAATTCTGAAGTAATTATCATAATGGGTGACTTGATTGCCAAAGTTGGAAATCAACAGGACGGATGCATAGTGGGCAAGTATGTACTAGGGGAACAGAGTGAAAGAGGTTGCAGACTAGTACAGTGGGCAAAAGAACAAGATTTGATTATTGGAAACACCTGGTTTCAACAGCACCCAAGGAGATTATGGACATGGAGGAGTCTTGATCATAAGATTAGAAATCAGATTGATTACATCCTCATCAACAGAAGATTTCGAAATGTCTTAAAAGTGGCAAAAACTATACCAAGCGCAAACTACTACAGCAACCATAGATTAATCTTAAGCAATTTACATATAAAATTAAAAAACGTCAAATATTCACCAAAAAACACAAAATTTGATCTACAAGCACTGAAGAGTAAGGAAATAAAAGATAAATTCAATGTAGAGGTAAAAAACAGATTCGATGCATTGTCCGATATGGAAATATTATATCAAGACGTCAGTGACCAATGGGAAATGTTAAAGAAATCAGTCAACCAAGCTGCAGAAAAATCCATCCCAAAAATAAAGATAATAGGACGCAAGAAATGGATGACGGAAGATATCTTAAAACTCATGGAAGTAAGAAGAAATAACAAAAATAACAAGGAAACATATGAAGAGATTCATAGGAAAATTAAAAGCTATGCAAAGAGTCAAAAGAAACATGACTTTAGGAAAATTGCAAGGAAATTGAACACCAACACAACACCCGGAATACCAAATTAATGCACAAAAGAATTAATGACATTACTAACAATTAGCAGCTTTCTCCGTAACCCAGAATACTCTCGTGGTTGATGTGAACACACGAGAATTAGAAGTGGTTCGAGTCGCGCCAGTGACTTATGAGAGTATGGAGCCGGTCGCTCAGAAAGTCGTGGCGTGCTGTTGAGCGTAATCTAGCCTAGGAATCAACATACAGCTGAAAGATGCCGGTGTTGACCGCAATATCCTGAAACAGGATGGAAACGCGGGGGAAAAAAACTAACAAAAGAACACACACATCAACGGGTTTCCTAAAATCAAAGATGGCAAAATCATAATAGAAAAAGATCAGATTTTACATGCGTGGTCAGATTATGTAAAAGACCTTTATGATGATACAAGAGAAGAACAATATGATCATCGGAATAATAATGAAGGACCAGCTATTTTAAAGATGGAAGTTCAGAATGCTCTTAACCATATGAAAACTGGCAAGACCCCGGGTACAGATAACAATGATAACATCACAGTAGAAATGATCAATGCCTTAGAACAGGGGTCACCAAACTTTTTTCACGGCGGGCCGGATAACTGACAAAATGACGATCGCGGGCTGGATACTCATTCTGTACAATACTTGCGCCGGGCTCCGTGGCGAAGGTCTTACGGACGCGGTTCGTAATCCCGTATACCCACGTTCGAAATACAACTGCGAGCGATTTGGCAGCAGACAACGTTGCGCTGGTTTTTACGCTATGTTATGGGTGCCGGTCGTTCGAAAAGCAATGGTAAACTACTGAACATAAACTTGCCAAGACATCAACAACAGCAAACAATGCTGGTGTTGACTGAAAACGTCCTGTAAAGGATATGCACCTAACTTTAACAATAATTTTAAGCTAGAACGAAAGCTCTGGGAAAAAAGACGAAAAACTAAGTTAATCATGGAAAGATCGTGCAATGCACACACACACACACAAACAAACAAACAAACAAAGACAACCAACATATTTATATTTATTTACTAAACAAAGTTATCAAAGAAGGCGACGTTAGCAAAAAGATAGTTACATCAGATCTATTGTGCACATATCCGAATCTCACAAACTAAGCAGCAAAAGAGGATAGTGAGTTTTGTGAAACTGACGTGTGGCTTTCAAAATACCATCAATGTTTGGTTTGGAATTGCTGCATCCAATCAAGATAATTGCTTTCAAATGTTTATCAGTCAATCTCATTCGATGTGGTGACTTCACAGACTTCCTTTTTGAAAATGTTAGCTCACAGACATATGTTGTTCCAAACAATGATGTCATACCAGCGGCAAATTTCTTAAGTTTCTGAAACTCAACATCAGGTAAGCAGCGGTACTTCCTTCTCAATGAGCTCCAATTGTAATTCAACTGGCACACCATTAAAGTTACAATCAAACGGATTCTGGAACAGAAGGATGTCAATGTCAAATCTGTCAAGATCTGAAAATCTCTCCAAACTCATTGAAACTGTGAAAATGAGAAAGGTTTTCTCCTTCCAGTTATGCTTCCAACAATGACAGATTTCTTCGAAATCCTTTGATTGTTCTGTAGAGATCACAGACGAGGTAATCCTTTCCCTGAAGTTTCAAGTTCAGTTCATTCATATCGACCAAAATTGACAACTTTGACAGCCAGGTAGGATCTGACAGCTGTGAATCAGCTGTATCTTTTTCAGTGAGGAAAACATTTATTTCGTTTCGGAGCTTGTAAAAACGAAGCAGGACTTTACCGCAGCTGAGCCACCTGACTGATATGTGATAAGGCAAGTCACAGAATTCAGAATCAATTTCTTCAAGAAAAGCCTAGAACTAATGGTGAATGAGGAGTGCATGTTCCCGAATGAAGTTCACAGCAGAAACTACTGGTTTCAGTACACAAGAAATATCTAAATCTTTTCCACAGAGTACTTGCTGATGTACGATGCAGTGTATGAACAGAGCGCCCGGAATGTGCAAATCTTCCAAATGAGTCCTGATCTGCCCCAACAGACCCTTTCTCACTCCAGTCATGTTTTCTCCCCCTCATCAACTGTAACACCTCGAAGCTGATTCCACCGAAGGTTATAATCTTGGAAAATTGTTTGCACTTCCACGAAAATGACTTTCCCAGTTGTTGTTCCATGCATGCTGCAAACGGACGCCAACTCTTCCGTTATCTGAAAATCCAAATTGACACCACAAATTAACACGAAAAGTTGTGACTGTCAGAGTCTTGCATAACACAAGACAAGTAGCTCGTTTTCTGGCAAGTGTGAAGTAATATCAAACTATCAAATCACACGAAGTGAATATTCGAAAGTATTATTCACACGTTTTATTGACGCGCCGCATTTATCATCGCACAAACATCGCACACTGACAATCCATAACAATCATTATAGCATGAACAATATCACTATAATACATAATAATACATGCAAGCAATAAACATCTCACTTACAGTCAAACTATACAAGCGTTCGAACCAGTCTCCCACTGTCATACAGGCTAGCTCTCAAGGCAGATTCAAACTCAACTCGCATTCCCTTGCAACCTGTCCGTTCAACGATCTAAGCCCGTCTGCCAGTTCTGGCGTCCTACACGCTTACACGCACACGTTAGCTGGTGTCCCCTGCACGGTTCACGGGGTGAACTCAATTGCTGTGCGTGGCTACCTATCCGGGCGTCGGTAACGACGCCGCGTTCTCTCTGCCGTGTTTAACATTACTCAGGGTTGCGTGTTGTTATGTTGTCTGGCGTTGGTACAGACAACGCGTCGCAACCTCGGATGTGAGACCTTGACACTCTCCACACCCCTTTTTCATGAAAGGATTTCCTTTCATGTACAATATATATCTAGGTGTTATTAAACATGTCAAAGTCGAACATTATACATTAACAATTATAATAAATATATACAGGTGAATAGTCAACAATATGTATACACCACTTATGTTGCACTATGAAGTACAACAGTCAAGTACAATCTATTTAATGGGCATTACCTCGCTGTGACCCAGCTAGTCCGGTAGGTATCGGCTAAACTGGCCCCTACCTCACAACCAAGAACAAAAATACTAAAATAATCAGGTCAAGCCGTGAGCATCTCCCTCTGAGATGACTCCTCCATCAGACCTCTGTTTAGAGTTTCTAATGAAGGTCAACAGTTTTGGCAATATACTGTCCATATCTAAACGATGTTACATTGACATGTTATTTATCAAGCACACATGTTCATGGTTACAATACATATTTACATATCACCAATAATTTAGAATAATGTCCCCTGGTTATTATACAGAAAATTTAGGAACAATAATTTATCGTTGTTTACAAGACATAAATTACAATTGCAAACTCATTTCTTAGTGTCATAATTTGATCATTATTGACAAATGTGCACAAAAAGTCACGTTTGTAAAGAAGCAATCAAGTTATGATGCTGAGATTACATCTTATACAAAAAAAAAATCGACATATACAATTCCGTATATGGAAATATTTTAAATCACATTTTAATACAATTGTCATACATTTATATACTTTTAATATTACTATGCAAAAAATCGGAAGTATACCGCTGTACTATTACATGTGTTGTGATGTCATTCATACAACGTTGGTCCGTTCTGGATGGATCTTCTATAAACGGAGTAGTAGTTGTTACCATCAGCTGTTGGATCGTCTCTTCCGCCTTCTGCTCGGATTGTACTGTCGCAGTCATCTTTCGTACCTTGTTAAAACGTCTTGGGCACCTCGGTGTGGATACTTTAGGATTCCCTCACGTTTTAGTGGCTTGGTAATTTCCTGGATCCTGTAGTGTTGTCCCATGACACTTCTCTGTAGTGTCTGGTTGTTATAATATTTATTTACAATAATTACATTCTTTCTCATATCTCACAGTCATACAACACATTAGTTTACATAATACTAATTCCATTCTTTCACATATCTCACAATTATACACGCATTCATTCGCATGATAATAATAAGAATCACAATATGTACATAAGTTATATACATTGGGAGATACAATCTTCCCCATCACAATGGTGTACGCAGCGTTACTGACACATTGTCACAATTGGCTGTGGTACTGAGCACTATCTACGTTGCAGTTTTATACACCCTCTGCACTGTGCTCTGGTTTCGACTGGGTATTAGGTTCGTTGTATGGACATCTCGACAAAAGGTCTGCAAGACAGTTTTGTGACCCCTTTATAAGGTTAACCTCATAGCTATAGTCCTGCAGAAGAAGGGACCATCTTGCCACCCTGCTGTTACTAGGCGTTCCTCTGGTAACAATTGTCAGCGGAGTATTATCTGTTTCAATAATGAAATGTTTGCCTAACAAAAATCTGGCAAGTTTACGTACCGAAAATACCATGGCAAGAGCCTCGAGTTCCGGTGTACTGTAATTTCGTTCGCTGGTGTTCAGTTTTCGAGAGACGTAGTATACTGGATACAAGATTTGGTCGTGTTCTTGGAGAAGCACACCTCCAATGGCTACGGAGCTCGCATCACATCTTAATCTAAAAGTAATATTCAAATTTGGCAATTTCAGAATAGGTGATTTAGAAAAATATGAAAGAATTTTCGTAAATGCTGGCCTTAAACATTCACTGTTTACAATCACATTGGGGTGTTTATTTGTTAGTAGATCAGTGAAACATTTGGTCAATTCAGCAAAATGAGGAATAAACTGTCTGTAATAGTTTAAAAGCCCTAAGACACTTCGCAACTGTTTCTTAGTTGTCGGAAGCGACAATTTCAAAATTCTGGACATGATGTTATCGTCAGTTGATATAAAGCCATTTGAGATCTTATAGCCCAAAAATGAAATTTCCTGAAAGGCTATATCCACTTTGGAAGGTTTTACAGTCAGTCCATGATGTCTAATTCTGTCAAATGTCTGCTGTAGTGCTGTTATGTGCTCTGTTATGTCCTTTGTGTGTATGCAAATGTCGTCCATGTACCAAATGATGTTAGCAATGTCTGTCAGAAGAATTCTTGTCATTCCGACGAAGGTAGCTGGTGCATTGACTAATCCGAAAGGTAGTTTACACCATTCGTATAAACCCCAAGGTGTGGCAAATGCAGTCAGTTGTATACTATCAGGATGTACAGCTATCTGCCAGTAGCCTTTTGTCATGTCAAGTTTAGTAAAATAACGTGAGTCAGATAGTTCAGTCAAGATGTCTTCACAGTTGCTCATTGGTTCTAAATCCAACTGTGTAATGCTGTTGAGCTTACGATAGTCCACACAAAGTCTAATAGTGTTGTCCTTTTTGCGTACCAAAACTATTGGTGAACAGAAATGAGATTGTGAACGCCGAATGATATGATTTGCTTCTAAATCAATGATTTCTTGATGAAGTTTTTCTTTATAGTGTATAGGGATGGAATATGGTCTACACTTAATAGGAACGTCAGATGTTAAGATGATTTGGTGTTGCACTAAATCTGTCTGTCCTGGGCTGTCAGAAAAGATAGTCCTGTAGTCTTGTATCAGTTGTCTGCAACTGTTAGTCTGTGTCTGTGTCAGGTTAGGATTTACCTTAATGTCTTGTAAGTTGGTCGTCGTGTCAAGACCTGGTGTTGGTATCTCGTCAGTGTCGTTGTCGTCCGTCTGGTCCACTATGGAGGTGCTTGCTGCGATCTCTACTTGTTCGTCTTGCCTGTGGTGATAAGGTTTGAGCATGTTAATATGAAAAATTTTATGTTTGTCCCTAACTGCAATCTCGTAATCTACCGTCGAAATTTGTCGTAGCACTTTGAACGGTCCTTGCCATGAGTCAGTTAGGAGATGTCTATCACTTGGCAAAAGAAGAAGAACGTCCTGTCCTGGCGTCAGTGTAATAGTTGTATTTCCTCTGTTAGCATATTGTCGGTAAATAGCTCCTGATTTTTGGAGAGCTTCTTTGGCTAATATACATGATTTCATAATTCTATCACGCAATGATGTTACATGTTCATATGGTGAAATGGGTATAGACACAGTTGTACTTTCAGTCAACATAGATTCATACAGAGATAATGGGCCGCGTGGTTGTGCACCATATAACATTTCGAATGGTGAGAACCCAGTGCTGGAATGGGGTACTTCCCTATATGCAAACAAAATGGCAGGCAAATAAGTATCCCAATTTTCAGGATGTTCTTGGGTTACCTTAGAGAGCATATGTTTCATATCGCCATTAATCTTTTCTACTATACCGGTCGAATGTGGGTGGTATGGACCGTTGAAGCATTGTTTAACACCCAACATTTTGGTAAAGGCTTGTGTAGCCGAGGAAATAAACTGGCTACCCCGATCTGAAAGGATGGTATCAGGGAATCCTACCCTCGCAAAAATATGAAAGAACACTTCCATGATGTCGTTGGAAGTTATGTTCTTCATTGGAATCGCTTCTGGCCAACGAGTACATAGATCAATGTGTGTTACAATGTATCTATTACCTTTAGATGTTATATGGTTCAGAGGACCAACTATATCGACCGAGATCTTTTCAAACGGTCTACTAGCCAAATCAGTAACTTGCAATTCAGCTTGTGGGTGTTTACCCTTTTTCATGAGCTTTTGACAGATGTCACACGATCTGCAATACTGTTTGGTATCGTTGCAAAACTTTGGCCAATAAAATTGAGTAAGTAACCTTGCTCTAGTTTTAGCATAAGCCATGTGTCCTGCAAAGGGTATGTCATGAGCTATGTTCAATGCTTGCTTGCGGTTTTCTAACGGTAGCACTGTTTGTTCTATAGTGCTGGAACCTCTGGTGTAATACAGTGTTAGAATTCCGTTCTTGAGAGCAAAGTACCATTGAGCATTCTTTGCTACACTTGGCTTTTGGCCTATAAGTTTAAAATACTTTTGCAGAGATCGATCGGCTTTCTGAGATGTTATAAACGTCTCCCTAGTTGTCTCAGGAGATGTTACAACAGGACTTACTCGTTGTAAAGCCTCTGTTTGATCGATTCGATCTTGCATCTGTGCAGTAGATCGAGTCACTGCATTTACTACATTACAACGATCATTCTCATCACACATTGATGTTACATTCACACAATTACATGTATGTTCTGGCATAGCCAGGTTGGTATTTGTACATTCATTTACAGGTGGTAATACATCATGAATGGTGATTGGTGATGAAGGTGAAGTGGTAGTATCAATATTACAACTGACAGATGATGTATTGATGTCATGTGGTATGTCATTCACTTCAGGAAGGTTTCCAATGATAATATCACAGCATGGATTGGTTAATGCTGCGCATTTCACCTTTCCTGTAAGGAATGGTGTAGTTATATATGCCCATGCAAGTGGATATTTCTCTATGTTCCCTGAGAATGTCATGCATGTGACATATTTACCACTATATTGTGTTGGTAAAATATAATCTCTCTTTACACCAATGAGAGTACTCCCGCTATCACGTAAGACTGTGGCAGCTTTACCATTAACATACCCCTGGTGTATGTTTAGTATACCGTTGGAGTTTACTACAGAATTAGCCTCCTCACTGGTAATAGGTATAGAATGGCCGCATGTTAACACGCCATCCTCATGAAATTGATCACAAATGGTACATTTTTCCTGATGGAACACTTCAATGGAATGTGCTGAGTTTACTGGGTGATCTTGTACACTTTCGTCTTCTGATGAAAAACTGTCAAACATGGCTGCATTAGCCTTTTTGGTCATTGACTTGCCTTTACAATCCTTACACCAGTGACCAAAAGCCTTACAAAGGTAACATTTTGTAAGTTTTTTGTAGTTCTTCCTTTCGTTATCTTGCTTAGAAATGTAATTATGCAAGTAAG
Source organism: Cepaea hortensis (assembly GCA_963921405.1). Classification (NCBI taxonomy): domain Eukaryota; kingdom Metazoa; phylum Mollusca; class Gastropoda; order Stylommatophora; family Helicidae; genus Cepaea; species Cepaea hortensis. The sequence goes on from OY992890.1 coordinate 80,481,605, forward strand.
CAGTGTACCCAGGATGTTGGTCGCACATATCATGCTCATTGTGTGTATAGTTGCAATATCTACACTGATATAATTTCTCTGCACCTTGTTTATAAGGTCTTTGTTTGGTATTTGACCCTGCCTGATATTTGCCATATGTAGCTGCTGCTACAAAGTCTGTGCTGGTCAGACTTCTAGAGAAACAATGCTTATTGGCTGCAAAATAACCAGAGCCACGACTTTCAATCTGTTGAACACTTTCACACTGACATTCCAACAAAAATTTAGAAAAGGGGGCTGGGAGAGATGCAATAATCTTATCTCTCAACATAAGGTCAACTAATTTGTCATAACTTCCATTTACTTTGGCTGCTGACAGCCATTTAGAAAAAAATATTTTGATTTTCTGAGATGTAATCCGAGAACGTGTGTGTTGGCTTAGGAGACAACTTCCTAAACTGTTCTCTATAACCTGATTCATCTAGCAAAAAAATGTGACATAATTTTTGCTTTAATGTAAAGATAATCTTCTTTCAGGTCATTTGGGATCGACTCTATAACTTTAAGAGGTTCCCCAGAAAGACTTCTTACATATACTATCCCCCATTCAGGTTTAGGGATTTTGTAATGATCCATAACAAATTCAAAATTTTGGGTAAATGCTGCTATGCAATCACCTGTGTTGTAACTTCTGATCAGACCTTGGTAATTCTTATGAGGTTGATGTTTGTCTGTTTCTCTATTCACTTTATCTTTAGAACATTCAGCTTTTAGTTGTTCAATTTTCATTTGTGTTTCTTGCTCTTCTTTCTTACTTTGTGCTAAGATCTCAGCTTGCCTCACTGCAGCTTCTGACTGTGCTTGTTGAAGCTTTAGCGCAGCTTCTGCTTGTGCATATTGAAGCTTTAGAGCAGCTTCTGATTCTGCCTCTTTACTTTTCAGAGCAGCTTCTGATTGTGCTTGTTGAAGCTTTAAAGCAGCTTCTGAGTCTGCCTCTTTACTTTTCAGAGTAGCTTCTGATTGTGCTTGTTGAAGCTTTAATGCAGCTTCTGGTTGCTTTAATGCCCTTTCGGCCGCTCTTTCATCCCTCTCACTAATTTGCTCTTGTTTCAACAGATATTCTGCATATTTGCTTTCACTCCATGTTCTCAATCCCTCACCAGACATATTCATTTTTAAACCCATTTCAATGAAATCGTTTAAAGAAGACATGATGAACAATAGGTATGATGGAATAAATGTAAACAAAATTACTTATGATGTTAGTAAGTTACAAATATCTATAGCACAGTTAATGTCTAAAGCCAGACTAACGAAAGTATAAAGAAAGCTGAAACATTTTTATACTCAAGTAATCCTTGGGTACTGTGCTGTTCAGTGGTGCTCGAAATCACACTGGAACGTCTTTCGGGTTGACGCACACAACATTTTTGAAGTTCACCAGACTCAGGTAAAGTTGACCCAAAAAACCTGCACTTTTTAAACTAACCGAAATTAGAACATTTGTAAATGTATGGTGTGTGTAATGTCACTGAAGTCTGTAAAGGTTTGTATGCTGTCAAGTATTATTGTTAGTCGTTACCACAATCAACAACTTTCACGCTCACACTGACTCTATTCAATGACATTCAAGGGCACGGCCGCCATTTTGGATTTTAGGTACAAAATTTGTTGAATTTAGTGATAAGTCTGAAGACACCTCGGTTGGCTTCAAATAATATCTTCACACTTATAATTTAATTAAATCAACTCTATTAATTCGTTACTTTACCTTAATTCATGACTTGCGCACTTCTATCGGCATGTTCACATTCGCTTCAAACTCGGACAAAAAAAAATTACACGTTTGCATTTGATTCAAAACCCGGACGAAAACCACCACATTCGCACTTGTCAGAGTCTTGCATAACACAAGACAAGTAGCTCGTTTTCTGGCAAGTGTGAAGTAATATCAAACTATCAAATCACACGAAGTGAATATCCGAAAGTATTATTCACACGTCTTATTGACGCGCCGCATTTATCATCGCACAAACATCGCGCACTGACAATCCATAACAATCATTATAGCATGAACAATATCACTACAATACATAATAATACTTGCAAGCAATAAACATCTCACTTACAGTCAAACTATACAAGCGTTCGAACCAGTCTCCCACTGTCATACAGGCTAGCTCTCAAGGCAGATTCAAACTCAACTCGCATTCCCTTGCGACCTGTCCGTTCAACGATCTAAGCCCGTCTGCCAGTTCTGGCGTCCTACACGCTTACACGCACACGTCAGCTGGTGTCCCCTGCACGGTTCACGGGGTGAACTCAATTGCTGTGCGTGGCTACCTATCCGGGCGTCGGTAACGACGCCGCGTTCTCTCTGCCGTGTTTAACATTACTCAGGGTTGCGTGTTGTTATGTTGTCTGGCGTTGGTACAGACAACGCGTCGCAACCTCGGATGTGAGACCTTGATAGTGACGTACTCGAGAGATCAATAGATTCATCCAGCGCTAGAGAATACTACAAGTTCCTAGCTTTCTAGCGTATCTGTAGCACTATGTTCTCTCCAAGTTCTTCTGTTCTCCGCACAACTGAACTTGCCGAAAGACTGATAGTTCCAAACAAATCGGCTTTCTCAGGACACAAGTCATTTGCTGCTTCGATCACACACACTCTTTAATGACGTTGCCATCAGTAAACGGTTTTCCTCGTTCTGCCATCTTATGCACTGTTTTGTAACTTGTACGAGTGACAGATTCATTTTCAGCAAATTTTCTCGTGAAGAGATTTCTTTGTGTTTCAAAATCACGTTTAGTGGTTTCATATTTCCCAGAGCGTAATTTTCCAGAAAACTTTTAATATGTTGATGGATGTTTTGTTTCGTAGTGACGCCGAAGATTGTACTCTTTCAAAACGGCAACACTTTCGCTGCATATTACGCAGCTGGTTTTCTGGTCCTTTGTTTCCACAAAGAAGTACTTTACTCCTCACTCGGCGTCCACTTTTCCTTTCCTACTAGCCATAATTAAGGGTGAAGTACACGGGATCTGAAAATGAAAAAGACATTACATTAGAAACATAATTAAAATCCTATTGAAACAAAAGAAAAGCAGAGGACTAGGGGTCACTGGTGAAGCTACAGCTCATCAAAGGTACATATACAGTTTATAGGTACCTTCGTGTAA
>OY992890.1:80489766-80692266 GCA_963921405.1 Cepaea hortensis
AGAACAAGATTTGATTATTGGAAACACCTGGTTTCAACAGCACCCAAGGAGATTATGGACATGGAGGAGTCTTGATCATAAGATTAGAAATCAGATTGATTACATCCTCATCAACAGAAGATTTCGAAATGTCTTAAAAGTGGCAAAAACTATACCAAGCGCAAACTACTACAGCAACCATAGATTAATCTTAAGCAATTTACATATAAAATTAAAAAACGTCAAATATTCACCAAGAAACACATAATTTGATCTACAAGCACTGAAGAGTAAGGAAATAAAAGATAAATTCAATGTAGAGGTAAAAAACAGATTCGATGCATTGTCCGATATGGAAATATTATATCAAGACGTCAGTGACCAATGGGAAATGTTAAAGAAATCAGTCAACCAAGCTGCAGAAAAATCCATCCCAAAAATAAAGATAATAGGACGCAAGAAATGGATGACGGAAGACATCTTAAAACTCATGGAAGTAAGAAGAAATAACAAAAATAACAAGGAAACATATGAAGAGATTCATAGGAAAATTAAAAGCTATGCAAAGAGTCATAAGAAACATGACTTTAGGAAAATTGCAAGGAAATTGAACACCAACACAACACCCGGAATACCAAATTAATGCACAAAAGAATTAATGACATTACTAACAATTAGCAGCTTTCTCCGTAACCCAGAATACTCTCGTGGTTGATGTGAACACACGAGAATTAGAAGTGGTTCGAGTCGCGCCAGTGACTTATGAGAGTATGGAGCCGGTCGCTCAGAAAGTCGTGGCGTGCTGATGAGCGTAATCTAGCCTAGGAATCAACATACAGCTGAAAGATGCCGGTGTTGACCGCAATATCCTGAAACAGGATGGAAACGCGGGGGAAAAAAACTAACAAAAGAACACACACATCAACGGGTTTCCTAAAATCAAAGATGGCAAAATCATAATAGAAAAAGATCAGATTTTACATGCGTGGTCAGATTATGTGAAAGACCTTTATGATGATACAAGAGAAGAACAATATGATCATCGGAATAATAATGAAGGACCAGCTATTTTAAAGATGGAAATTCAGAATGCTCTTAACCATATGAAAACTGGCAAGACCCCGGGTACAGATAACAATGATAACATCACAGTAGAAATGATCAATGCCTTAGAACAGGGGTCACCAAACTTTTTTCACGGCGGGCCGGATAACTGACAAAATGACGATCGCGGGCTGGATACTCATTCTGTACAATACTTGCGCCTGGCTCCGTGGCGAAGGTCTTACGGACGCGGTTCGTAATCCCGTATACCCACGTTCGAAATACAACTGCGAGCGATTTGGCAGCAGACAACAATGCGCTGGTTTTTACGCTATGTTATGGGTGCCGGTCGTTCGAAAAGCAATGGTAAACTACTGAACATAAACTTTCCAAGACATCAACAACAGCAAACAGTGCTGGTGTTGACTGAAAACGTCCTGTAAAGGATATGCACCTAACTTTAACAATAATTTTAAGCTAGAACGAAAGCTCTGGGAAAAAAAGACGAAAAACTAAGTTAATCATGGAAAGATCGTGCAATGCACACAAACAAACAAACAAACAAACAAAGACAACCAACATATTTATATTTATTTACTAAACAAAGTTATCCAAGAAGGCGACGTTAGCAAAAAGATAGTTACATCAGATCTATTGTGCACATATCCGAATCTCACAAACTAAGCAGCAAAAGAGGATAGTGAGTTTTGTGAAACTGACGTGTGGCTTTCAAAATACCATCAATGTTTGGTTTGGAATTGCTGCATCCAATCAAGAGAATTGCTTTCAAATGTTCATCAGTCAATCTCATTCGATGTGGTGACTTCACAGACTTCCTTTTTGAAAATGTTAGCTCACAGACATATGTTGTTCCAAACAATGATGTCATACCAGCGGCAAATTTCTTAAGTTTCTGAAACTCAACATCAGGTAAGCAGCGGTACTTCCTTCTCAATGAGCTCCAATTGTAATTCAACTGGCACACCATTAAAGTTACAATCAAACGGATTCTGGAACAGAAGGATGTCAATGTCAAATCTGTCAAGATCTGAAAATCTCTCCAAACTCATTGAAACAGTGAAAATGAGAAAGGTTTTCTCCTTCCAGTTGTGCTTCCAACAATGACAGATTTCTTCGAAATCCTTTGATGGTTCTGTAGAGATCACAGACGAGGTAATCCTTTCCCTGAAGTTTCAAGTTCAGTTCATTCATATCGACCAAAATTGACAACTTTGACAGCCAGGTAGGATCTGACAGCTGTGAATCAGCTGTATTTTTTTCAGTGAGGAAAACATTTTTTCGTTTCGGAGCTTGTAAAAACGAAGCAGGACTTTACCGCAGCTGAGCCACCTGACTGATATGTGATAAGGCAAGTCACAGAATTCAGAATCAATTTCTTCAAGAAAAGCCTAGAACTGATGGTGAATGAGGAGTGCATGTTCCCGAATGAAGTTCACAGCAGAAACTACTGGTTTCAGTACACAAGAAATATCTAAATCTTTTCCACAGAGTACTTGCTGATGTACGATGCAGTGTATGAACAGAGCGCCCGGAATGTGCAAATCTTCCAAATGAGTCCTGATCTGCCCCAACAGACCCTTCCTCACTCCAGTCATGTTTTATTCTCTCATCAACTGTAACACCTCGAAGCTGATTCCACCGAAGGTTATAGTCTTGGAAAATTGTTTGTACTTCCACGAAAATTACTTTCCCAGTTGTTGTTCCATGCATGCTGCAATCGGACGCCAACTCTTCCGTTATCTGAAAATCCAAATTGACACCACAAATTAACACGAGAAGTTGTGACGTACTCGAGAGATCAATAGATTCAACCAGCGCTAGAGAATACTACAAGTTCCTAGCTTTCTCGCGTATCTGTAGCACTATGTTCTCTCCAAGTTCTTCTGTTCTCCGCAAAACTGAACTTGCCGAAAGACTGATAGTTCCAAACAAATCGGCTTTCTCAGGACACAAGTCATTTGCTGCTTCGATCACACACACTCTTTAATGACGTTGCCATCAGTAAACGGTTTTCCTCGTTCTGCCATCTTATGCACTGTTTTGTAACTTGTACGAGTGACAGATTCATTTTCAGCTAATTTTCTCGTGAAGAGATTTCTTTGTGTTTCAAAATCACGTTTAATGGTTTCATATTTCCCAGAGCGTAATTTTCCAGAAAACTTTTAATATGTTGATGGATGTTTTGTTTCGTAGTGACGCCGAAGATTGTACTCTTTCAAAACGGCAACACTTTCGCTGCATATTACACAGCTGGTTTTCTGGTCCTTTGTTTCCACAAAGAAGTACTTTACTCCTCACTCGGCGTCCACTTTTCCTTTCCTACTAGCCATAATTAAGGGTGAAGAACACGGGATCTGAAAATGAAAAAGACATTACATTAGAAACATAATTAAAATCCTATTGAAACAAAAGAAAAGCAGAGGACTAGGGGTCACTGGTGAAGCTACAGCTCATCAAAGGTACATATACAGTTTATAGGTACCTTTGTGTAACCGCACAGAGATGATAGAGATAATAGCACAACGCCGACAGTTCATGGGCCGTAGAAGAAGAGCGGAATAAGAAGACAAAGAGAATCTCATTCTATCTCTACGGCTAACCAAAAAAAAAAAAAAAACGATTTAGAGATATCAGAAGAAATTCAAATTCAGGTCAGTGTACAGGGAATCAGAATAATGTAATTATAAAGATACAACAACATCTGATTAATAATGTCAATGCACTAATATATAAAATTCATGATTAGATACAATGACAAAATAGGCATCCCCATGAATAAACATACACATGATCATCCTACACAGTACCATTGATATTCCATCACAGCTTGGGTAGTCATCCAACACAGTACCAGTGATCTTCCATCACAGCATGGGTAGTCATCCAACACGGTACCAGTGATCCTCATCACAGCATGGATAATCATCCAACATTGTAACTGTAGCCTGATACACAACACCAGCAATTATCAGACAACAAGATGGAACAAAGGTCATTCATTCAGTAGCATGTCCTTTGCAGAACCTCGCTCCCATAACAACCTTCCAGAAAACCTCTCGATCATAAGCAAGATTTCCCGATTCAGATACTTCCATCTGGAGATCATCCGCCACATCCTGCACCCATCTTCTCTTTGGCCTTCCTCTTCCTCTCTTCCTAGGCATATATCCCTCAATTATTGTTCTCAGACACAGACATAGCTATTATATTCCTATATTATTATTTAAACTATGAAGGTTCGTTCAAAACTCACCCCACAGCAGGTAATCGTCAATCCACAATCAAGATCCTCTTGGATCTTTTGCATCTTCACAGGGCCTGTCTACCCTCTCAACTGCGGTCTGGAAAAACAGTGGCTACGCTCGGCCGTGCCTGGGGCACATTCGCCCATCTACTTGGTAGTGGCTCAGGGGTTTAATTTAAACCCTCTGCTGAAAATTAGACATCAGCATCTCTTCGGCCTAAGTTGTTCCCAATGCCAAAGAGGCGGGAACATGGCTTTACTGGGCTGTTATAGGCACGCCAACACAACATCCCAGCATCCTATACATTTTTTACCAGGGTATCAAGGGATATGCTACCCCATACTCATGTAGAGTCGCGGCAGGCGGCTTCATTTGGTAATAGAGTATATCTCATAATAAGGTTCGCAAAATTTATAAATAGGGCCACCTAAATAAACAACCTAGTGCAGCCAGGAGGTCTCCGCACGTGTGAAGATCTCCTATTAATAATAATAATAATAATAATAATAATAATAATAATAATAATAATAATAATAATATTCACATTTAAATTGTATCACAACGTCTCGTGTTTCATAGTTATATCAAGCAAGTTCGAGTACCGATGGCGGGCCGGATGAAATGACGTCGCGGGCCGCATCCGGCCCGCGGGCCGTAGTTTGGGCGACCCCTGCTCTAGACAGATTTCATGCATGGGTTCAAGCTATATTTAATCGTGGGTTGGTTTTCTTTTCTAAAAATGTTGTTAGAGCTGTGGCCTGTACGGCCTACCCGTTGTAATTTATAATTTCTGTGGAATTTTGACATGCACAACATCGAGACCTTTTATTTAAAATTCTTATCCGAAAAGATTAGGTGTAATATATTATATAGTGTATATTATCGGTATGGTACACAATGCCGATGATAGTACACATCACCCAAGAAATGCAGGAATTGTTTTCACACACATAAGGCTAAAGATATGTTAGGTGTGGTGACAACATGTCACCCGAATGTTGGGCGGCGCTCACTAAACCCGACGCCCACACATTACGCTAGCGACTTCGGGCAGAGGAGCGCAATAAAGCCTTAGACTAAGGTGAGGAAATGTTACTAAAGACTAAATGTCATGGCAGGGCAGACCAGGCCCTAAGCCTTGGTCGGCGAATGGTCTAGGATGGAAGCTCTGAGAGGCGGACAATTAGAGCACTGTTTTGCTGATCCGGCAGCTTCTGCAGCTTGTCTAGTTCGAGATGTATTGGTGTGACCTTTCCTCTGGAGTAAACTATTCAGGGCGAGAGAGAGAGAGAGAGAGAGAGAGAGAGAGAGAGAGAGAGAGAGAGAGAGAGAGAGAGAGAGAGAGATCATACTGCATGGGAAACACACGGTCTCTTTAAGTCAATCCAGGTTTTGTGCTATAGAATGGTCATTCGCTATCGCTGTGGGTTGAAGTTATATTTCCTTTTTTTTTAAAGCATAATGTAACAACCTATCGCCTATCACAGGGTAACAACATCCCTTCTTTACATGGTTTCCTTGGCAACTGTATCGTTATTTATTTTTACTCTATCGGGAAAACAATATGTAACAAAGCATTAAACTTTCCACTTTCCACATAATACATTTTCCAATCCCCCAATTTCAACGGATTATGTAATTTTGGACATTCTTAAAAACACGAAGCCGAGATATATAGGAACGATATTTTGCAAGCCTTTCATAAAGAAAAGCAAATATGTCCCACCGAAACAGCTTCTAATTGTATCATATTATCATGGGGGTCATTTTAAAATATGCTCTTTATAAAATCAATATAGTTGTTTTCTTGTCTTATTTGTTGTTTTCCTTTATTTATTTATTTGTTTTGTTTTTAAAATTGTTTTGTTTAACAAGAAGCCATGTAACATGTCTGGAGACATCGCGTGTATGCAGCTAGCCCCATGTACTCACAGACCAATCAGCAGCCAGCCCCATGTACTCACAGACCAATCAGCGGCTAGCCCCATGTACTCACAGACCAATCAGCGGCTAGCCCCATGTACTCACAGGCCAATCAGCGGCTAGCCCCATGTACTCACAGACCAATCAGCGGCTAGCCCCATGTACTCACAGACCAATCAGCGGCTAGCCCCATGTAATCACAGACCAATCAGCGGCTAGCCCCATGTACTCACAGACCAATCAGCGGCTAGCCCCATGTACTCACAGACCAATCAGCGGCTAGCCCCATGTACTCACAGACCAATCAGCGGTTAGCCGCATGTACTCACTGACCAATCGGCGTTCGATTCGCGAGGCGGTCAATATCACGCCGTCCGCCACTATTTCCCCGGACGTTTTCTGGTTCCCATGTCAATTTAAACAAAATCCGCCTGGATGGGAATTCGAACACATCTCCATCAGTACGGCAGGTAAGGGTACTGGCCACGGCGTCTCCCAGTTTTTCCGCTGAGTTGTTGGAAAGAGTTTCTTACCTATAAGCGTTCACTGACAGCATAGGGCAATTCTAAGAAAGGATAATCCTGCACGCACACAGACGCACACTCACACATACGCACGCACACACAGACACGCTCTCTCTCTCTCTCTCTCTCTCTCTCTCTCTCTCTCTCTCTCTCTCACACACACACACACACATCCGGAGGCTGGGGGAAATCTCCTTGGGGAAGTGGTTAAGCTGCCTCCCTCGTACCCCAGAGGTTGTGGGTTCGATTCCGGACCTCCTGATTCATTTCACGAGTGCAGTTTTCTCAAAGACTCCTGGAGGTGGTCGCTAGAGCTACGGAGCTCGTGCTCTGTTCTAAGCTTTCGACAGGCTGCTGTGTGGAAAGAGACCGAGCCACATGGGATAAAACCCGTTGCAATGAGCCCGACCTCTCGCCTGTATACCACCTTTATCCTCCCATGATATGTGTGGGTGAACTGCTTGTGTTTCATACAACTGTAACAATAAGCGAATCTACTCGCCTGGTTATATCACGTCATTCTGACATGTGCGTTTCTTGTTACTGTGACATTCCTGCTTTCCAGCTACATATTCTGGTGTTTTTTATCGACGTTGATGGGGAACTGCGCTGATAATGTCATGAGCGCGGGAGGCGGAGGAGGAGCCGAATCCTGGACTCGTCGCCCGCTAAGTGAGGGATATATTGGCTACCTATTCCTCCGTGTATTCAGGCTGACAAAATATGATGAACTTATCACACCACAAACTCGTAGCTGACAAGCATCGTCTGGATCTTTTCTCCGGGGCATGCTGGTGTGCTGGGGAATGAACAGGCGGACAGATTGGCTGGCTCTGCAAAACTTGGTGGAATATTGATGCATGATAAGGCAGACGTGGTTGCGGCGTTGTGGGAGCACGTGTACACCTCGGAGGAGCAAATGGATCACCATGGTCTGGCAAGAATGCGACAGCGAGGAGTGACGAGGGGATCTGGCCGATGATCGCCGCTCAGAGGAAAGGAGAGACGGACATATAAACAGATTGCTACTGGTACTATTAGTGTTGGAACTCTTCGCTGGCTGCTGAGGATGTGTCCTGTTCTTCCCCGAGAGGAGAGTGGGAATCAACAAGTACATCTTCAACTTATTATCTGTTGGGATTATTGCCTGACTTTAGTCTACACTCCTCTCTTCTGTCTTCCCTTCCATATATCTAGTGGTTTCACTCTCTCTCTGTTATTCTCTCAACACATACTCCGACAACAGTTTCTTTCAACAATAAACAAAAAGATTTATTAATAAAACTATGTTTGGTGTATGTATGGATTTTGTAAGTGTAGTTGATAGGGTGTTCTATGGTGGGTGTTAGAAAGAACTCTGCATGTCTATCAGCGGTGTTGTTTCTCGCCCATTCATTCTTCAAGATCACAGGACAGCACATCAAACAGGACAGAGCTCACCCGGGATTATCCGTATGCTTGAATCTGATGGTAAATCCGTTATTGAATGAAACAAAAACTGTTCACCACTGAGTCACTGTACCGTAATAAAAGTCCCGTAAGTTTATGACTGCGCTCGAGTCTGTTTCATGACGGTGCATATCCAACATCGAAAAAACCACCACCTCGTCACAGTTATTCCTATTGTCTATAGATTAATATCAATGTCTCTAATTGTCTATTCTTTCTTCTTTGTTTACTCAAGGGTATTCCTCTTCATCTCTTCTCTTTCAGGGCCTTAGTGTTATATCCGTTTGAGCATACAGTGTTCTGTATTTATTTTAACTTATTTCTATCTTCATCGTAAATATGTTCATATTCTGTTTTGTTCCATGTAAGTACTTTAGTGGTTTAATGTAGTACTCTTCATCCTGTCTCTGCTTTCACTAGGAGAGTAGAACCTGGAAAAGTATAACAAATCCAGTGATAAGCGTCCGCCCCTTTCTACTACTTATGCAAGTGTCCTTCTCCAGCCATAATGACAAGGCTTCCGAAGTACATCCGCATAAGACATATGAATTCACCAAAGTCTAAACTATCCATAAATAGAAAGAAATGGTAATTGCTATTCACACACATCTATATTCCTATGCTAAACTATATCTAATATCTTTATACCTTATTTAGGCATCTATGTTCTTGGAATCGAAAAAACACTTAGCGAATAACACACTATTATCCCCTCTTTCCATCATTAGGGACGTGTATTTCTATTCCCACTCAAGAACATATCTCCTTCAGGTCAGTTTGGAACACACACTAAACTTACACAAAGAATCGACCCTCTTTATATCGGTCATTTTTGCCGCATAGTCCTTGACATTGCTGGACACCTCACATCCAGACTGCATTATCATTGTTAGTGGAAAATTACCGCTCGGGACCGTTTCACATCCATACCGCAATATGCTTGTCCAATAATACTGTCGGCCTTTGTCCCAAACGAATCTTTCCACTCGACCCTTTTACCTGCGCGGTTAGCCGGCCCCTTCTCCTGTCTTGACCTATAAACCCATGCGCCTGGTCTCTCCTTTGTTAACCCTTCTCCTACCTGGGCAGTCGGTGTATGCCGTTGTCCATCTGGGAATCATTAACTCTTCAGTATTTCACGACATAGGCCCCCTCTTAAGAGATTAGACCGCGTCGAATCTTTCTCACTGTAGGTTTGATTCCCATGATCCACAATCCTAGTCTTCTTCCTCCGGAGCTGGATGTCTGGATATCAAATCCGATCATACCTTCTCCTTACCAAGGATGTATTCCCTTGTGAAGTCCAGTTGCAGCAACAACGTCCATCACATCCACCGTGCGTTGAGCTTCTGCGAAGTAGCTATTAACATCACGTGTTGATGATATGATTGGATCCTCACGTGGCTCACTTCATTATCCAGTAGGCGCTCTAATTGACACCCTACTCTACTACTCACGACTGAAACTAGTGTTGGCTCCTCGCTCCTGTACGTCCGGTCGACCTACTTTCGACTTGCGTCAGCGACGGCTCACAATACAGACGGATTGTCCCATCCTGATTGTAACACTGCTTCCATGTCCTCTTGGTTTCCCCCGGCTTTGCCTCTGGGGATGTTCCACCTCGTCCTCGATGGACCGAGTCGTCTTTCCCAAATCTCCTGGACTTTTGCTTCCAGGACCATCTTGGGCGATATTGTATCTGGTCAGCCCATCGTCGGTTAGAGTCCTGGGTAATTCTCGCCTTTCCCGACGTTACCCACCCCTTCTGAACTTGGTTACCGGTGAAACTTTCACTCTTGTCCTTTCCCTGACTTGTGATTTCCCTCCTCCTGTCGTTGGGTAAATCTGACCTATCATGTACTGTCCCATAGGCCCTCCTATGTTGTACTGGCGATCTCTGGTCTTCGTCTGGACTGGTAACCTTTGTCCCAATGGCTGCCATCACCATAAAGTGCGAAGCTTTGCTCCCGGATCTCTCTTCATATTTCCTAATGAGATGTCTAGGGAGATTTTTCTTCTCTTCCCCGATCCGTATTTTGTAGATGTTCTTGGACACCACCTTTTCCACAGGATAAGGTCCTTTCCATCCTACTTGGAGTATATTGGTCTCTGCTGGACTCCACACTTCCACTTTGTCTTCCACTTTAAGAGCTAGTTTCCTCTTAATTCGCTTGTTGGGTGGTGCTTTCTGGCACTCCGAACAAGACTTCACCCACCGGCGTACATCTCCGGTCATTCCTGGCCAGCAATAATGGCCGGATATTTGCTGCAAGGTCTCTCTGACACCCATATGTCGATTCTCGCCTATGATGTGTCCACTCTGAAGAATGTGAGGACGGTGGGTCTCTGGAACCACCCACTGCTCATGCAGGTTATCTCCCCTCCCAGCTCTCCGATAGAGTAGTTGATTCTTCAGAAAGTACTGTCCCCGTTCTGGTAGCTCAGCACTTCTTTGCAGCTTCCTGTAGCAAGGATGCAACGTAGTATCCTTCCTCTGGGCAGTATGCAATTCTCCTATCCCTGAGTTGTCGCATAGTGTCTCTGCCTCTTTTTCCTTCCCTTGAGATCCACTGACTACTGTTCCCTTGTGGGTTGGCTGTTTGGGCATCCCCAAAAAGACATATTTCGTGCCAATGATCATTGGGAATAGGGAGTCAGCTAATACAGCCGCAGGAATAATGCCCGTGACGTACCTGGATTTAATCTCCACCTTGGCGATTGGCAGCGTCATGGTAACAGCACTCCTCATTGCCGGCTTTAGCTCTATGGTCTCCCCTGTAAGTTGGTCTGGGCTTACCAAGCTGGCGTCTATCACCGCTTCCCCATCCAAACCTGTATCGTAGAGACAAGCAACCTGCTGGCCATTTACTTCAATCAGTTCAACCACAGGTGGTCTCTCTTGGTCCTGAGTGTCTTTCATCTCCTTGACCGTTTCCTTGCCTTCCTCTTTTGATTCCTCGAGGTTGGTTATGCAATTGGCGTCGTTTGCCTTGCATCTGCAGTCCACCGTATTATGTGTTATCGACTGGCAGTGTGTGTACCCTGTTCCTTTCCTAGGTTTCCGTGTGTCCTTTTTGTTCCTTTCTCCTTCGCCGACCTCAGCCTTGTCTATGATCACCGATGTAGGAATCACTTTGCATGCTGCGAAGTAAGAACTTTTAGGTTTCGATCTGCAGTCCTTCGTGTTATGAGAGGGCACTTTGCAGAATGAACACCACCTCTCAGACCACGGTCGTTTCGCTTGAGAATTCGAGGTGCTCTGGTTTCCTACCTTCACCTTCTCTGAACTCTCCTCTGTGTGCTTTATATAAGGTTCCACTTTTTCTCCTTCCCAGTTTTTAGGTTTCTTTTTCTCTGGTTTCTCCTGACCTTTGGTTTGTGTACTTAGTTCCTCCGCTTCACCATGTACTTCCACGAATCGTTCCGCCAGCTTATTCACAACATCAATCCGTTCCGCCCCTTGTTCTCCCAAGAAGGTTCTGAGAGGTTTCGACATTTGCTTGCTGTCATAGTGTAGAAAGAAGTAATAAAGTCGAAGGTTTGAATAAAAGTTTGTTTATTTGCGTAAGATGACAAGCCGTGTCTGCCTTGCTGGAATATCGGATGTTGACTGCCCTTCACAACAAGAATACGTCACGATTGAGCATCTCTCTCCGCTTTCACTCATAATGCTCAATCGTGCTGTATCTCTAATTCCCCACTAGATCCTAATTATAACCCAAACTAGCCATACTGTTACACCTCCCCATGTTGATAAAGAATTTTCCTTTAGAAGGAAAAATCTTTACTCCTAATCCCCTTACTCTATTCCCTCTTTTTCCTTACTTCTCCCAGTTCCTCTAATCTTCCCCAAACCAACTCTAACTTAAATGAATATTCAATTTCTTTACTTTTTCCCTTGCTATATAGTCAACCCCCTTCTTCTTCGTTTCCGGCCCTTCAACCAACCATAACATATTTACATATCTTTAATAACATTTCAATTTCAACTATATACAATAACATCATAACACGTCTTCTTAAATACTCCTTCCTCATAAGCAATCTGCTTAAAATTTCAAACTCAACTCTAACACCAACTCCTTATTTTATCACCAACGCTACAAATTCCCCACTTTCAACTAAGCCGAAATTACTTTCACACGATAGGAAGACAAAGAATCGGTGGCCACCGGAATTTTAAAGAAGAAGTATACTCTTTCACCCTAAGATCACACTCATCTAAATCACACACCCCTTTTACCAAACCATAACCATACTCCTTTACCCTCCTATGTCATTTGAGACTTTATGTAATAAAGTCTAAAACCACACTCACCTAAATCACACACCTTTACCACTCATTATGGTAAACGTTTACGCTGCTATCTACAGCATCAAAAACATTATTCACATCCAATAATATTCTTCACTTCTAAGTGTCTATATAACAGACACTACCTTACCTCAACCTCACATAGTAATGTAAACTACAAAACACATCCCGAAGACACAATTAAAAAATCTATTATCCCTTAAGACCTCCTCCAACACAACACCTCACATAACCTCATCCTCGTATAACTAATCTTCTCCAATACCTCAGGTTCTCTCTTAATGTCCATTTCTTATGGGCATATCTACTAAAATGCTCTACTTATGCCGTCATCAACAGCAACCTAGTAACCTTGAAATCTCCCCTTAAATATTAACCATCAAACACAACATTGTAATCTGACCCACTTATAAACATTTACATCCTGCCCAGGCCATGTAACCCAATGTCTCTCTAAAATCTTCCACCTCTCAACTCATAATTCATGCCGTAATCTACAGCAACCTTAAATGTCTATTTATTACAGACACCCGTAACTTCACAACATCGTAATCTGACCACTACTCTAGCAACCCACTTCTATCTCTGAAACTTAATACACCCAAAGGGATAACCATTTACCTCCCGTCTTTAACGGAGTCTCAAGAACCCCCTGTCATTATGTCTCCACTATGTTCATCAACTTACACTCCCTTACTATTGTACTGTTATCCACAGTGTCTAGTTAAACATGGATCCAATTCATGTTTACTCTCTGGGGTAATTCGTTACCCTCTTCTTTTTCTATAACCGCGCAATCCTGTGTACATCATGGTTCTTCTGACCCCATGTAACCCATGTTTAAAACTTTCTCCTCATTTACCCCACTGCTATAGTAATCTTTTCTTTCCCCATATGGCTTCTAATCCATATATTTCCACTACTTCATAACCATATTAACTATTAACCTCTCTATGCTGATTTTCACAGCAACAAAATACCCATGAACTTATTCTTCACAAAGAGAATGTGTCTCTTTATTAGCTCTCAATAGTTTTATTAACTCTTTTCTGAACGAAGGATCCCAAATAAATGTCTCTCTTCTAGTCCCCAGTAGTTTATTACTATTTTCTAAACGAAGGATCCCAAATAAATGTCTCTCTTCTAGTCTCCAGTAGTTTATTACTATTTTCTAAACGAAGGATCCCAAATAAATGTCTCTCTTCTAGTCTCCAGTAGTTTATTACTATTTTCTAAACGAAGGACTAAAATAAAGCCCATGTATTGTCTTTATTCTAGACAAAAACCCTGTAAATTAAACATAACTTACTTAACTACTATTTAACACACAAAACAGCGAAATAAAATCACAACTGGACATCAAACACCCCCCCCAAATTTTTTTAACATCATTTATGTTTCCCCTCATGTCAATTAAAGGTGATGGTGATGAAGATGGTGATGATGATGGTTAAAATAATACAACATACATCCTAATCTATTGTTACCTAATACTACTGGTCTCTTTTACGGACCAGTAGTTCACACATAAAGGTCTACGAACACAATAATCCTATTCTAAAATAATAACAGGACCAAATCAAGCAAAAAAAACATTTTATACATGAGGCATCAACACTCAGACTCCACAAAAGAATTGTCTTCTCGCTAAAGACAACTCCCTTCAAACTACTACGTACAGTGGCCCATCAGCCTTGGCCTCCCATAACCGAGAAAACAAAACACCTCACTACTACGTATGTATATATCTGTTAACCACAGACTAACTTTTTAATCTTAGAACAATATTTGTTCTCCTCAACCACAATCACCACTCCACCATTGACCGTTCCATTTTCTGGAAGTCAAACTAACTCCTTACACATCATATTATTTGTAATTCCATCACTGTAAACTACAGGTCAACTCCTTTTATCCATTCCTAATGTGGCGACTATTCCAATGTCAACTCAATGTACCAGCCATCATCCGCTTATTAATACCCTGTAGCTCGGCACAGCTATTGTTTCCCTTGGCTTTATACAAAACACCACTACCACTTCTTAATCATTACTGTTAACTACAGTATCTTCACCATGCTACTCCCATCAAAAGAACTTGTCTATTTATTATAGACCTCTCACCCAAAACCACCAATTCCACTTCCAACTTTCTCGTCTACCCGACGCAATTAATATTTCATCCTCCTGCTTCAATACTTTCACGTCTCACCAACACTACTATAGCTATCCTCAAGTCTCTCTTATCACTCTTACATCGTGACGACAATCAAACCGGTCACCCTCCTCGGAACACGTTCTCCAACACTCATTTAACTAACCATGTTTACCTCCGCACC
Source organism: Cepaea hortensis (assembly GCA_963921405.1). NCBI lineage: Eukaryota > Metazoa > Mollusca > Gastropoda > Stylommatophora > Helicidae > Cepaea > Cepaea hortensis. The sequence continues at coordinate 80,504,605 of OY992890.1, forward strand.
TTTCATTCTTCTTGTTATTTCTCGGAACTCTTCCAGAACTGCAACCTACGCCACTTATAACCAACAACAGACCTCTCTTTCCTCGTTTCTCAGTCTTGGGCACTCTTGCTTCGCCATTTTCCTGTCAAGAATACTAAACATTCATAATGTTAATTCAGCATATAACTTCCATAATTTCCTTCCAAGTTCAGATATTCTACGAAAAGACATTACAATTTTCTTTCTATCTCTCGATTTTCGCATGCTCTATGTTCCACCACGATTTATCAACGTCACTTATCAACCGCTCTTCTCATATTCACACGGACAATGACACACAACCTCGCTCTCATCTCACGCCTACTCTCGCATCGCGACAACCTAACGTCTCCATACTATTACTACAACAAAATACTTTAGACGCCACCTCAACATTCCAGCAATCATTTACCACATATCTACACGTATTGATCTCCTCTACACACATTAACACAAGACATTTTAACGCCACTCTTACATTCTATCTACGTATTTCACTTAGGCGACTTCATCACACCTCTCTCCTGTCTGACTACAGTTATATTCACGTATGAACAACGCATAACCAGACGAATTAATCCAGAGGACTTTCTCAATTCACTGCTTTCTTATATCTCTACTCCTATACGAAGGTTAAACCCTATATATGACATCTCGCAACTTATATTGCTTTCACAGCAGTATCTACTGTCTCTTCAAAACAAACTTCATTCCAACATGTCACAAATCTCGTAACTATTATTCTATATTTCTCCACACAATAACTCTTCTTTCTCCACAAGTACGACGTAACTCGTATTCTTCAAGTATCAACATCTACAGTCTATTACTTTTATTCTCACGTTCAACTGGCTATTTTACACACAGGACGCTCAGTACCACCTCGGTCTATACCACCTCACCAGACATTCTCGGTTCACCTGTCAACAATACTCAAACCAACAAGCAAAACTATCTCGGACCTCACGTCATAGCTCTGAGTCAAACTATTTCTAATATAAACATTCATACTCTTACCCTCTACTAATTCTGTCCTGAATCTACCCTATTTTACTTAATATACTCTCTCTACATCGTGACCAAATAGTAGATATCCTGTATTACGTAATCCACGTGGAATATCATTTGCCGTACTTCCTTAACCTCAACATCACTATCACCTACCTTGTACCATGCTACCCCAAAAATTCATCTATCTATTTTGGACAGTTCATATACCTATACTCTCAAACCGGAGTTCTTCTCATAAGCCCAAAACTATTTCATTTTTCTTCTTCACCCAAGGAATTTTAAGCGTTATATAGTGTGTCCAAATTAAACACTTCACTGTCTTTCAATACATTCACCCGTCTTTCGCTTATTATGTCTTCATCACTATCTGTTGTCAAGCTGTTAAAGTATTCAGGTCTTAAGGTCATAAGGTCTTCTATTTTTCTTAAGTCGCTTTCCGTCGTTGAATAAATTCCCGCTATCTGTCTACCACTATTCTTTTTCTTAAATGAGTTATTTCTATTTCCTTTATTTCTGTCGTCGGTCTGCTCACTGTTTCCTGTCAACCTTACGTAACGTTTATACTTCCCCATCTCGTCTTCAGATGACACACTAATAATAGTTCCTTCATCAGACTCATTATAGTTTACTGCAAACACGTCGGCCCTATTCTCATAGTCATCTTTAAAACGTCTGGCTTTCTTTCTCTTTCTCGATCTTCGTCCCTTAGCCTTCCCAATATAGTCACTAACTACAACTCTGTCCGTCTGTCCACCAGCAACTACTCCGTATGAGGGAACATCACGCCTCGATTCAGGATCTGCTCGTAGTGCAGCACTCTCATTCTCCGAATCCTCAGTAATAATATCCGTTTCAGCATCACTATAATATTCGGCTGTAGGAATATCTTCTCCGTAACCTGCACTCTGGCAGCTAATATTCCTACACCATTTGGGAATTAGTTTCCTGTCTATAGCTGAAGAACTAGACATGGCACTACCTCTATTTACAACCATACTATTTCTTTCTTCAATACTTCTTCTCTTTATCTTTCTTTCGTTCTTGGTCCTCGTCTGTCCATCTTTCCTAACTTCAACCTTGTCTCTCTTAGTCAATTGAGTTGGTTTTGACTGATTCTCTATGAAGTCAGTTTGAGTTCCCTTTGTTATCTTGCTGACTGGTTGTACCTGAGTCTGCGTACTACTTTCTACTGTATTATTTGTCTGCGTCTGTGTCTCTCGGTTTATTTTCCTTACTAACACCGTCGTCTTCTTTTCCTGTTTAACAGTCATATTTGCAATCACCTTGGGAATAGTTGAATTTTCACTTACGTTTTCTACTTTGTACTTTGACCCTGACTTCAAATACTGTCTCTGTCTCTTTTCAAACCACTCGTCACGTTTTTTTTCTAGCGCTTACCGTATAGGATGGCCAACTCCTAGAACAATCTCTCTCATGCCCATTTCTGTATCTCTGATCATTGTACCAGCTCCTAACCCTAGTCATCCTTGGACTAACATAAATGCTTCCATACTGCCCTCTATTTTCATCAAGTAGTGGCTGTCCTCGGCTATTCCTGTTGTTCTCTTTTATCTCATTACCTCTTACATTGCTCTGTAACCAGTGTACAAAACATTCTACCTCGCTGACTGCCACCTTTAATTCTCCTAACCATGCAGTCACGTGTCCTAAGTCTCTGTTCAAGTACATTTTTACTCTTTATGCTCTGCTAAACCTGTGCTAAGGTGTCCTGTTCCGCCATGCTGAAATAATACTGAAACAAGGCAAGCAACCAATCACACAATTACAATTTCCCAAATCCCAAACAGCACAATTCAGTTGTTTATAATATTGTAAGATAGAAGATTAATCACAAGAAGCACCAACAATATCCTGTCCGAGCAGAGGAAGAACGAACCCTGTCTTCAATAAAAAACTCATATTTGTGGAAATCAGAAAGTTCCTTGTAGATATTTGCTTCTTAAACCACAATAATGTCCTGTACTCCGCTCTAATTAAGAAATTCGGAACATCACGGGAGACCTCGAAATACACAATTTTACTCTGACTCTATCTCCTTAATTAAGCAGTTACCTTCTTTTACTCGCTGACGGATCCAGTTCAACCAACAAGAGCCCGCATCAAGTGAAATTTAGTCTCGGAATTCAGGTGGCGGCGTTCAGATATCCCCTCTCGTCCTCAGATAATTTCGTCCTTCTCGTGGGCTGCTGTGCACTCTTCCCGCTTGGGTCCCTTCTCATGGGATGCCTGGATTATTTTCGACCCCTGGTTGGGTCCCTTCCTTGATTCTCGAGTGGGTATTTCATCGTCATTTGGGATGGGTCATACATTTGGGTCGTAGGATTGACAAGGCCCAAAAATGGATCAGGTGTGTTTGGGTCGTAGGATTGACAAGGCCCAAAAATTTGTCAAGGTCAGCCGAAGCCCAATGACAATTAGTTTCAAGAAGCCCGATCACGAATTTACGAGGCTTTTTCCATGATTAGTTGAGCCCGACAAATGTTCAACTTGAATTTCTGATTTTCTCAAGGTCCCAGGACAGGATGGCTCTTCTTGAAAAACGATAGGATTCATGCAACGGCCATGGGAGGCCCTTTGAATTTGATAACGTTCATTGGCTGGCGCTTGGAAATAGTAAGCCTTTTCTTTTGAAACTCCAGAGTTCAGATCGCGGCCCTGGAAAGCGTTGAAGGCTGAGATTCAGTTAACGGCCATTACCAGTTCCCTGATGCCATTACAATTCAGCCACGGCTCTAGAAAAGCCTCTTGATACTTTTATCTTCTGAGTTAAATAGTACTTCGCGTGGTAGCCGGACGGCTCAATTCAGAATCCTGGTCACGGCTCCATATTTACTTCTGTCATAGTGTAGAAAGAAGTAATAAAGTCGAAGGTTTGAATAAAAGTTTGTTTATTTGCGTAAGATGACAAGCCGTGTCTGCCTTGCTGGAATATCGGATGTTGACTGCCCTTCACAACAAGAATACGTCACGATTGAGCATCTCTCTCCGCTTTCACTCATAATGCTCAATCGTGCTGTATCTCTAATTCCCCACTAGATCCTAATTATAACCCAAACTAGCCATACTGTTACATTGCGCATCTGGTCGACCACCATCATCTCTTCGAGACTCTCATAATCCCTCTTGAATTCTGCCAAGTCCATCCATTTCTGGAGATAGGATTTCAGCCTTAGACTGTAGGCGGCGAATAGTTCTCCCGGCTCTCGTCTAGCCGATCTAAACTTCTTCCTATACGTTTGTGCTGTGATGTCAAAATGTTTCATCAAAGCGGCTTTTAATTCCTGGTAATTATTTTCCTGTCCTGGTGGTAAGCGTGTGTACACCTCAAATCCCGACCCGATTAATCCCTGGGATAATTTAAGAGCCCACCTGCTCCTATCCAGTCCCATAGCGACTGACATTGCTTCGAAACGAGATGCGTACTGGTCAAAGCGTTCCTTAGACTGATCGTAGACAGCTAAGGGAAACTTCATGGCATGGTAACCATGTCCACTCATGTTGGTTGCCCCAGGTGAAGATGAACTTCCTTCTGCTGCATCTATTTCACCCTTAGTTTGTGTCTTGAGCTCCAACTCTTTCAAGCGGTATTCATGTTCCATTTCCAGTTTCTTGGTCTCCTGGTCCATTTTCTTGGCCTCTTGTTCCATTTCCAGTCGCTTGGTCTCCTGGTCCATTTTCTTGGCCTCTTGTTCCCTTTCCAGTCGCTTGGTCTCCACCTCTATTCTTCTCACTTCCAACTCGGCCTTCCGCTCTTCTCGTTCCGCTTGACGAATCTCTCGCTCTCTTTCCTGGATGTAATCAGTTAGCTCGGACCCAGCTAAACCAATTGCCTCCCCGTTGGCCCTCAGTTCGGCTGTAGTTACTTTAGGAGTTGCCATAGTTAAAGCAGGTAAGTCAGCACGTTGCGTAAAGACACCTCAAGGCAGTAAAAAAGTACTCACTATACAATTATATTCCAGTTAGACCCTATATCATGAATCTATGTCTATCTAATATTATATATCTACAACACCACACAGTACATCACAACCACTCTCTCATCCACAAGAGGAGATATAGGATAAAGACTTATGTAGACGTGTGACCGTGTGACTAGGTATGTAATGTGTCTTACCACCTATCCACATTCACTCTGTCTGGAACTTTCTCACTGTAAAGTCACCAGCATTAATGAACTGTTTCTACCATAAATGTAATGGCACCATATATCCAATGGACGTCCTTCCATTAAAAGTCATCAATATATACTTCTTTTCCTTTTATTCCAATCAGTATGTCCCAACATGCAGGTACCCCTCTATGCATATGCCCTGTTATGCCCAGGTCATATGGGTATTTTTCCTACCCCGCTCGCTCCACCAATTATGTCCTGTTCTTCCCCGAGAGGAGAGTGGGAATCAACAAGTACATCTTCAACTTATTATCTGTTGGGATTATTGCCTGACTTTAGTCTACACTCCTCTCTTCTGTCTTCCCTTCCATATATCTAGTGGTTTCACTCTCTCTCTGTTATTCTCTCAACACGTACTCCGACAACAGTTTCTTTCAACAATAAACAAAAAGATTTATTAATAAAACTATGTTTGGTGTATGTATGGATTTTGTAAGTGTAGTTGATAGGGTGTTCTATGGTGGGTGTTAGAAAGAACTCTGCATGTCTATCAGCGGTGTTGTTTCTCGCCCATTCATTCTTCAAGATCACAGGACAGCACATCAAACAGGACAGAGCTCACCCGGGATTATCCGTATGCTTGAATCTGATGGTAAATCCGTTATTGAATGAAACAAAAACTGTTCACCACTGAGTCACTGTACCGTAATAAAAGTCCCGTAAGTTTATGACTGCGCTCGAGTCTGTTTCATGACGGTGCATATCCAACATCGAAAAAACCACCACCTCGTCACAGTTATTCCTATTGTCTATAGATTAATATCAATGTCTCTAATTGTCTATTCTTTCTTCTTTGTTTACTCAAGGGTATTCCTCTTCATCTCTTCTCTTTCAGGGCCTTAGTGTTATATTCGTTTGAGCATACAGTGTTCTGTATTTATTTTAACTTATTTCTTTCTTCATCGTAAATATGTTCATATTCTGTTTTGTTCCATGTAAGTACTTTAGTGGTTTAATGTAGTACTCTTCATCCTGTCTCTGCTTTCACTAGGAGAGTAGAACCTGGAAAAGTATAACAAATCCAGTGATAAGCGTCCGCCCCTTTCTACTACTTATGCAAGTGTCCTTCTCCAGCCATAATGACAAGGCTTCCGAAGTACATCCGCATAAGACATATGAATTCACCAAAGTCTAAACTATCCATAAATAGAAAGAAATGGTAATTGCTATTCACACACATCTATATTCCTATGCTAAACTATATCTAATATCTTTATACCTTATTTAGGCATCTATGTTCTTGGAATCGAAAAAACACTTAGCGAATAACACACTATTATCCCCTCTTTCCATCATTAGGGACGTGTATTTCTATTCCCACTCAAGAACATATCTCCTTCAGGTCAGTTTGGAACACACACTAAACTTACACAAAGAATCGACCCTCTTTATATCGGTCATTTTTGCCGCATAGTCCTTGACATTGCTGGACACCTCACATCCAGACTGCATTATCATTGTTAGTGGAAAATTACCGCTCGGGACCGTTTCACATCCATACCGCAATATGCTTGTCCAATAATACTGTCGGCCTTTGTCCCAAACGAATCTTTCCACTCGACCCTTTTACCTGCGCGGTTAGCCGGCCCCTTCTCCTGTCTTGACCTATAAACCCATGCGCCTGGTCTCTCCTTTGTTAACCCTTCTCCTACCTGGGCAGTCGGTGTATGCCGTTGTCCATCTGGGAATCATTAACTCTTCAGTATTTCACGACAGGATGGGGGCGGAGCGCTTATGGGAATGCCCCGAATGCTGTGATGTCGATTCCTAAATCAATCAATCAATCAATCAATCAATCAAACTCGTAGCTGGATTCTGTTTCTGTACAAATTATTTTGTATTCTTATTCTTGTCCTTCTTGTTTGTTTCTGTCTTTGTATTTGATAAAGACTATGAGGAAATGCATATTATCCTTGTATATCATGCATTTGCTTAGAGAGCCAATCATATTCTACTTTCAGTTACTTTTGTGTTTGTATTTGTTTGTTTGCATTCGATCGCCTTGAACTGAAGCGTAGTAAATATACGTGCTGGTGCTTTGTGCTACGCTTTTCGGCAACCCGCTCTGTGGAAAGAGACAGAGCCATATGGGATAAAACCCGGTGCAATGAAATCGATCCTCTCAACTGTTGCGAATATTTTTTTTAAAGGATTCAATCAATCAATCATGTACCATGCCGGGAAGCGTGGGCGGTCATGACTCTCCATTTCACTCGATCACCAGAGTCGTGGATCAGCTCAGTGTTCCTGACCCGTCCATGCCATGTGGCTAAGCCATCCAGGTGTTTTTAAGGATTAGGAAAACTAATTGTCTCTGGATAGGATACACGGTGAAGAAAACAAAATCCCTGTTAATATATGGTGTATTGTTAATGACTGTGCAGTGTTTGAAAATATTGCCGGTCCAAGGTTTGTATTCACCCTCTGTAAAGTTCATGCAACATAATAGGTAAATACAAAATTTGGACCAGCAACATTTTCAAACTCTGCACAGTCATTAAAAATACGCTCTGTACTTATAGTGCATTGGACTGATTCAGTTACTTTAAATCCCGGCTCAAAGTGGCAATTTATTATAGAAATTAGACAGTCGATCATTTTGGGCACGAAATGAGGATACATAAACTTGGAAATTGGTAACAACTGGCAAAATTGATGGGAAGAGAGTAGGAGGAAGACAAGGCTGCAAACACCACAATGGCTTGACCAGGTGGCATAATTGTGACATGACCACACATCTGACCCACAACTCTGGTGATCGTGTGAGGTAGGGAACAAGGATCGCCAATACTTGTCGGCATGGCACAAGATGACAGTGATGCGTCTGTAGTAACTTCTCCCGACCCGGTTGAAAGGTATTGTGGCTACGGGGAGTGTTGCAAGGATATTCTTTCCCATCTCCCAGCTCGGAAACCAACGGGTTGTACAAGGCAGGTTCTCGAGCTGTACATCTGATGCGAGACACAGTAGGTTATACCCAGGTCATGACCTACCAGAGCCCATACAGACCGGCTGGATTAGGTTGATGCTGGTTCACCCACGGACTTGAGCTACGAGGGGACCTCAAATGAAAACTTGAAGTGTTTTTCGTTTGGTGTCAATATATTCTTAAAAAGTAAAGAACAAATGTATCATTCTTCGATGTAGTCACCACTGCGCTCAATGCAAGTCCTCCAGCGCCTATACAGTTTTTTGGATTCTATAGGTATCACCACTTCACTGATTTAAAAAAAAATGGATAACAGAACGAAGCTCCGTTTTGCTGCATGCCAAAAGTGGGACGGCCATCTTTAAACTGTCATTATGACGTCACCGCGTTCGTCTGCACAGTGATGTCACTACTTAACACTCTTGACATCCTTAACAACAATACTGATATGTTACAAGACAATGGCATAGTTATTATAATTTCTGTCACGCTGTTAAGGTTTTCATTTGAATCCCCCTGGTATAATTACTTGTCATTTCTGGCTGTGAATGCTTTTCTTAGCTTAAGGCCGCTGGTAAAAGCAGTCTAATAGACATCAACATAAACTAATTTGTCTTATACTATTTGGCGAAGCTGCTGGTTAAGATAAAGATGATGATCACCCTCATCATCATCATCATCATCATCATCATCTTCACCGCAGCCAACACCACCACCATATCAAAATTACCAGCACCACGCTACAATTTTTGTTTCACCCCGATACACATACATCGTATGATCTACTAAGGATATGAACCTTAGTCCCATGATACATGAGACTGGAAATCAAACGTCTTGACCACCATTTTCTCTGAACTTTCAAACTACGGACACGTACGCAGAAATTTAATGCAATTATAGCCGTCTACAAAATCGCCAGTCTCACAGGCGATAACAACCCATAGAAATGTGGATTGGAATGGAAACGTTATTCCTGTTTTGTTTAATCTTCATAACAATGGCTTCATCTTGCCGAAAGTCTGGAGTGGTTTTCCCTATTTTGGGGATAAACACATGACACTTGTAGTAGGCGACGAGTTAACGCTTAATTTCAAACTGTCGTTACTTCGTCTTATTCTTATTGAAGGAGCCGGTAAGCGAAGAGGGATATGATAATTCCTCAGCTAGGATGGATCGGGAGTTTTGTTTGTTTTCTCACTGAACATTTCGGGTTTCTCGACTTAATCACAATTAACAGAGCACCTCCGTGGTGAAGTGGTTACGCCGACTGTACCACGCGCGGAGGATTGTGAGTTCGATTCCGGGCTATATCGTTCAGTTGTCGAGTTTGAATTTTCTCGGAGACGCCTGGTGGTCACCGCTGGAGCTACGGAGTTCGTGCTTTGTGCGACGCTTTCGGTAGGACGCCTTGCGGAAAGAGACAGAGCCATATGGGATAAAATCCGGTGCAATGAACTCGATGGTCTTGCCTTTTTTCTCAATGAACCGCAAGCCAGGAAAAATATTTCCAAATAGGACAATACTCACTCGGCCGGTCAAAGTTGAGCTGAGCAGTTTATACCTGATATTTAAGTAAAGTTTATATAACCGACATAGTGATGTTACAGATTAATAACATAACTCAATGTTATATCACCACACTTAGGAAACATCAGATTGTTAACAATCTGGTACAATATATTACAAACGATTCTTAACTCAGTAAACGTTACCCATATATGCGATCTCAGAAACCTGCATATGCTAAAACTCTCAAATTTATTTATCCTCAGTTATAATATTTCTTCAGTAGTGAAATTCTTCTACTGGATGTACTAATGCAAGGATTCATGAATCCACGAAGCTCCTATGGGTCTCCCCTAAGTAGTTATAAACTCTACTGCAGTAGTCTGCTTTGGTATCTGTATTTGGGTTTTCTTGAGCTTTACTAAGATATGTCAAGTGTCGGGGCCTCACTCGCACCTTCAGCGACTGTAGAGCAACATAATGCTTCATAAGTTCTTTTCCACATCGTAAACATATGCTTTGTATTAATCATTCACCTTCACTCATACGACAACTATTAATATTTCTTATGCCTGTGCAATACAACTTACATTAAATGATAAAGTCTGAAATGTATGCGCTTGTATTTCTCTTTTATAACACCACGTGTTACAGATTCCTAATAGATAGCTGTCGTTGCCATGGGCGCGAGCTAATGGTGAAGGCTGAAACCGAGTGGAAAGTGCAGCAAAATAAGCAAAGGTCCGACATCTCGAGAGATTGATTTAGTCTGTAAGAAAACTATGTTTGTTACTTAAATTTACTTAACTATCAGGTATAAATTGCTCAGCTCAGCTCTGACCCCACCGAGTGAGTATTGTCCTATTTGGAAATAGTTTTCATGGAGGATCTGAACGACTTTCATTGTATAGAAAAAACGTAGGCGGATATTCAATCAGGCTGCTGGTACCATCAGCATGGGAAATCTTCGGTGGCTACTGGAAAGAAAATGACGGGACACGTGTGGGTGTGTACCGAGTGCAATGATGTTGCTTCTTGATTGCCTATTTATATTCATGAAGTTTGAAGTAATTAAATGTTTACCATTCGTCCCTTTTGCATCATCTAGCCCCAGCACTTCTCTCTGAGTTGTATTAGTAGCGAATATCAAGCACATAGTGCTAAACCCATATTTTATTTCAGGCCAATCGTCACTCGTGGCTGATATGGTCAGTATCACACCTTCTGCCTTCACTTCCGAAGACAATTCCTGGTACCTATTTAAGCTGGGGCCGGTCTCTCTGGCTGAGGGGTTACAACACTTTCTCCGTAATCCCGTTTGTCACGCAGAGTCTCGTAGCGGGAGAGAACTGGGAGCGGTTCGACCCCTGCTGGTGACTTGCGGGATACTGAGCCTGCCGCTCAGAAAGCAATGGCAAACTACTGAGCGTAATCTTGCCAAGAAATCAACAGACAGCTGAAAGATGCTGCTGTTGACAGCGATGTCCTGTAAAGGATATGCAAAAAAAAAAAAAAAAAAATTTAAGCTGGGAGCCCAGGTCAATTAAAAAAAAAAAAATTCGAATCCATCCAAGGCGAATCGAACGCCTGACCACTGGGACGACAGGCGAGTGTCTAACCACTACACTACCGCTGCTGCTTGCGCAGAAGGACTACAATCATGTGGCAGAAACACCCACACTAAGCTTGGCGGGAGAACTAGACATATTCCAGCGAATGAGGATTTAGGAAAACTAATTGTCACTGGATAGTACATCCGCTGAAGAAAACAAAATCCCTGTTAATAGTATGACTAGAATGTCCTTTCTCTGGAACTGACATGGCGAATGATGTAGAAATAGGTAAGTAAAGGACCACTTTTGACTCCCTGAGGCGCTTTGGGTATGTGGTGCTAGCATCCATATTTTGTATCGACCAATCGGTACTCGATGGTGTTGGGGGTCAATGTCATCCATATTTTGTATCGACTAATCGGTACTCGAAGGTGGCGTGGTCAGTGTCATCCTTATTTTGTCTCGACCAATCGGTACTCAATGGTGACGTCATCAATCCCATCCATATTTTGCATCGACCAATCGGTACTCGATGGTGACGTGGTCAATGTCATCCATATTTTGTATCGACTAATCGGTACTCGATGGTGACGTGGTCAATGTCATCCATATTTTGTATCGACTAATCGGTACTCGATGGTGACGTGGTCAATGTCATCCATATTTTGTATCGACCAATCGGTACTCGATTGTGACATGGTCAATGTCATCCATATTTTGTATCGACCAATCGGTACTCGATTGTGACATGGTCAATGTCATCCATATTTTGTATCGACCAATCGGTACTCGATTGTGACATGGTCAATGTCATCCATATTTTGTATCGACCAATCGGTACTCGATGGTGACATGGTCAATGTCATCCATATTTTGCATCGACCAATCGGTACTCGATGGTGGCATGGTCAATGTCATCCATATTTTGTATCGACCAATCGGTACTCGATGGTGGCGTGGTCAATGTCATCCATATTTTGTAACGACCAATAGTACTCGATGGTGATGAGGTCAATGTCATCCATTTTTTGTAACGACCAATCGGTACTCGATTGTGACATGGTCAATGTCATCCATTTTTTTGTATCGACCAATCGGTACTCGATGGTGTTGGGGGTCAATGTCACACCGACCGCCTTTATTTCCCCAGACATTGTAGGCTTGGTCATCTGTGAGCTGAGGTCTGTCATGAAAATTCCCCTTGTTGCGGATTCGAACTATTGACTATCGAGCCTACAGGCTAGGATCTAGCCAATACGCTATATCATCATCATCTTGTGCCATACCGATAAACATGGACCGACATATTTCGCCATCTCATGCGATCACCAGAGTCGTGGATAATCTCTGTGTTCCTGTCTCGATTATGCCATGTGGCCGAACCATCTAGACATTGACCTCTGCCCACCCCATTATTCTCCCCCTCCACTTCACTCTTGCCGTTATTACTAGGTTTTTCAAGTTTATTTCTTCTCATAACGTGCCTAAAACATCTAGACTAAGTCTAATTTCTCTAATATGTTTACGGATTTCATTTGTTTCTTGTAGGACTTACTCATGATTTGTTCTGTCTGTCCATGGTATTCTTTGCAATTTCCTCAGAAACCACACTTCTACTGCCATTAGGTATTTCTCAGCTTGTCTGCTTATTATTCACATTTGGTATACCGGTTCTATGTAGCACTCCAACACTCTTGTAGTTGACATCTTTTTATTGGTTAGTATGTTTTTCATTTTGGAGAAGGCTACCTTTGCCATACCGATTCTTGTCCTAATCTCTTCAAGGCACAACCCCCCCCCCCCCCCCCCTCAAATCAGATGTTATGACTGTTCCGAGACAGGTGTGCTGATTCACTTGTTTAAGAATATTTGCCTTGTGGTATGTTTTTAATTTTAATTTCTATTTTCTTACAATTTAGTTCTAACCCTGGTTGTTCAATGTGTACAATAACGGCATCTACTAAAAGTTGCAAATCCTGTTCGTTGTCTGCAATCAATACTTTATCATCAGCATTTCTTATATTATTGATATCTTCTTCTTCTTCTTCTGCGATCATCCGGAGTTTTTTTTTCGGATGTGATTGCGTTGTGCCTGTTTACAGCAGAGCTGCGTTCTTGCGCCGTCAGGCCGACACATCCGACTTCTGCGGGCATTTGTTGACCGGGTTAACCTTCCCGGGGGTTTCTTAGGACGTTTGACTCTCACTGTTGTGGTGTTATCCCCCATCCCAGCTGGCCCATATAGAACAGCCAAAGATCCTGGTCAGCCCTCAAGGGAAGGCAGGGGCAGACCATGGGCATTCCCCGCCATCCAAGGAGGCTTCCATACTTGCAGAGCCGATACATAGCGCTCTGGTACTGGGCTCATCCAAGGAATCGTCACGTCCTGCACATGGCTGCATAGCCTCACTTCCGTATATTGGGCCTTCCGTTCACCATAGGCTGTTCTTCCGGAAACCAGAAGTATGCAGTCTGCAGATGACATCCACACAGTGAGCTTTCGATTCGGACTTTCCATGTAATGGATTTGCTATCCAAGCAATATTCCATTTCGTGCCACTAGGACATTTTTCCACCTTTTATGAAGCCCACACAGTGGGCTTTTGATTCAGACTTTCCACATAATGGATTTTCTATCCAAGCAATATTCCATTTCATGCCACTAGGACACTTTTCCACCTTTTATGAAGCCCACACAATGGGCTTTTGATTCGGACTTTCCACGTAATGGATTTGCTATCCAAGCAATATTCCATTTCGTGCCACTAGGACACTTTTCCACCTTTTATGAAGCCCACACAGCGAGCTTTCGATTTGGACTTTCCACATAATGGATTTGCTGTCCAAGCAATATTCCATTTCATGCCTCTGGGTCTTCATGCACCTTTAAATGTCAACCTGTATGTAGTTAAAGTAAGCTGCGGTCAACTTTAGCTTGTTGATATCTCCATAGAGCTTGTCCTCAAATGAAGCAGGTGTGGGCCAAAATATCTTTCTCTGTTCTGCATACGTTGGGCAATCCTGCAGCAAATGTTTTGCTGTCATTTTTCCAGTTCTACAATTACATTCATCGGTATCTCCTATCTTTAGTTTATTGAACAAGTGGTATTTCAGCCTGTTATGTCCTGTGCGGAGTCTGAAGATTGCTACTTGTTCTCTTCGGTCGAGTTTGTAATATGCATCATCCTTCTGATGGCCTGGATGCTCTGATTCCCATTTGGTTCTATAAGTGCTTTTTATCAACCTCTTTACCTCATTATAGGTTATGTCTATGTCAGGCTGTGGTAGTCGTCCGCCCTCTTTTGCCAGTCTGTCAGCCTCTTCGTTTCCAGGTATACTGCAATGTGATGGGATCCACTGTATTACAACTTTTTTGGATTTCTGGCATAGACCATGGAGTGTTGCTCTTAGGTCAGCTAGTTCTGTGCTGTTATTGCTCTTCAGTATTGAGACAGCTGACTTTGCATCTGTGAAGATAGCTATTTTCTTCTCTTTATTTTCCTCCACCAGGAGCATTTCTGCTGCAGTTTTCAGAGCCTCTACCTCCGCTTTGAAGTTACTTGAAAATTTTCCAGTTGCCATTGAATGTGTTTTTTTCACTCCATTTTTTAAATTTAGGAGAATTCCTCCTCCTCCATTCTCTATTGAATTTTTGGCTGATCCATCTGTATATGCATGGGTCCAATTCCTGCTTGGGTAATGTTCTTTTATGTAGTTTAGGGTTATTTCTCTTCTTTCGGTTTCATGCTGAGTGTTCTTTTTCTCAATACCAGGAATGTTTTCTATCATCTCAGGCAGTTGCTGCTGTCTCCAAGCTGGGAACTTGTGTGCATTGTGTATGGGCTTGACTGTTGATATGTTAAGTATAGGATCTGCCCTAATCCTTCGTTTTGCAGTTTCTACAAAGTTGCTACGCTTCAGTCTTCCCTTTCCAAAACCATTAAATCTGTTGTACATAGGGTGGTCTGTCAATCTTCTAAATTTTTCTGCTTGTTGCTGGGCTCTGCTATCTCTTCTATCCTGCATTGGTTGTAAACAAGTGATCTTTTCTAGTTCATTAATAGGCGTTGTCTTCAGGCTTCCAGTTATGATTCGCATTCCTTGTTTTGGACTCTACTTATTTTGTTAAAGTTTGACTTAGCTGCTGTTGCCCAAGCTGCAATGCCATATTCCAGTACTGGCCTCACCCGTCCAGTATATAACTTCTTGAGAACTTTCTCATCTGCTCCCCATGTTGTACCAGCAAGCTTTTTCATGATTGCCATTCTCTGCCTTGCTCTTGTTCGATTTTTCTCAACCTGTGTCTTCCATGTCAGGCGACGATCAAAGGTGACTCCTAGATAGTTTGGATTTTCTTCATGGCGCAATATTTTTCCATTCAATACCAGCTTAGGTTGCTGAGTTTTATTTGAGAGGGAGAACACTGTGCATGTTGTTTTCTCCTCACTTATCTTCACTAGCCATGATTTTGACCAGTCCTCTAGCGCTAATAAGGCTTGCTGTATTCTGCTGTTAGCTGTACTAATATATTCTTCAGATGTCCATATGGCTAGGTCATCTGCAAAGGAGGATGTGTGTACTCTGGCTGGAAAATTTTCTGTGATGTCATTTATATATGCTAGGAATAATGTTGGTGAAAGAACTCCTCCTTGGGGGACACCTTGCTCCAACAGCATCATTTTGCTTGTTTGTCCTTGTACATTTGTCCTGGCAGTTCTGTTCTCAAGGTAGTGGCTGATCCATTTATACATTTTTCCACAAACATGCATGTTTTGCAGTTTTACGTTCAGTCCTTCCTTCCATACTTTATCAAATGCTTTTTCTAAATCTATCCAGACTGCTAGTGTGTGCTTTTTCTCTTGGAAGGCATCCTCTATTTCCTGAGCTATATAGGTTATTTGATCTTCAGTGGATCTGTACTTTCTGAATCCTGCTTGGTGTGGTGTTAAGAGTTTGTTTTCTTCCAGATGCCATGTTAGCCTGCCATTGATAATGCGTTCCATTAATTTCTGCTTCCTATTAGCGCCTAACGTTGGGCAGCACTCAACAAATCCGATAACCCACATTGTACCAACGGCTTCAGGCGGAGGAAAGCATTTGGGAGGGTACAAGCCTCTTCTTGGTGCGAGGAATTGTAACCTAAAAACTAAGTGTCATGGCAGAGTAGACCAGGCCCTAAGCCTTGATCTTCAACTGGTCTAGGATGGAAACTCCGACGGGCGGACAGTTAGAGCGTTGCTTTGCTGATCCGGCTGCTTCTGCAGCAAGTTTAGTTCCAAACGTATTTGCGTTATCTAACTAACTAATGTACAGGACATTGACTCCTCATATTAAATACTAAACGCTGCACTAGACATGTCATACTCCGCAACGGACATACGAGAATCACACTGGGCATAATACACTCCCTACTGAACATAATAATAGATAACTAAAGAGAACACAGCAGATTTAACACATGACATAATAGACTGAGCACATGGCATAACAGACTGTACATGACATAACAGAATCCGCACGTGACATAACAGACTCTGCGTATAACATAGCAGACTCAGCACTGGAGATCCCAAACTCCGCACATGAGATAATGGATTCCACACATCACATAATACACACCAAACAGGACACAATGAACTCCCTACAGGACATAATGGACTTCACACAGGACCTAATAGATTGAAATACCGTCGAGTAACTTTGTTTACTTCTTAGACTCACAGTATTGATTTCCTGCCTGTTAGAATCACGTTCCTTATGCCCCAACTGTCACAATTCCAGTTTTACCTGGCCTCCGATCTGTCCACTCTACTTGGGTTGTTCGTGCTGTCTTCGAGTGCAAATTGTCCGCACTCATATCTTTCTTCCTATAGCCCATGCCGTGTGGCATTGGTGATCATGTCTGACCATAGCCTTCTTTCGCGTGTGCTGCCAGTCATTTCTGATAGTGATGTTCCTGCAAGCAATGATTTTAAACTGTCCAGCATCTTCTCTCTTGGTCCTCCCCTGCCTCTCATCCCCTCCAATCGTCTCGTTGTAACAACGCACTCGAACTTTCCCCTTCTCATGACGTGTCCAAAGAACGTAGACTGTCTTTGTCTGATGTGAGCAACCAGTTCTCTTTGTGAGTTAAATTTCTTCAAGATATCTTCATTACTCTTTCTCTTCGTCCACGGTGTTCTCATATTTCGTCTATAAAACCACATCTCCGCAGCTTCCACACAATTCCTCATTTGTCTGCTAATTGTCCATGATTCCCTTCCCTAAATCAGCATTTTCTCAATATAGCTTTTAATAAACTCTTTTCCTCATCTCGATTGACAAAGTTACATTGCAGAGAATATTCTTCATCTTGATAAATGCTGTAATAGACAGTTATAATATTAACGCCTTCTCACTTTTAAATTATCAATTAACAACTGCGTGGGACACAACATTGTTCATGCTAAAAGGACGCAGAATATATTCATTATTTAAAGTTAGCGGAATGTCCTTTGCAGAACGTCGCAATCAACCCAAGCATTTTCTAGGCGATGTTATGTTCAATAGTTTGCTATCACTTTCTGAACGACTGACGCTAATACCATTTTGAAAATGGACACAAAGTGATCTTCCCCGAGCCTGTGAACAATTCCGTCGTTTTTATGATTATGTACAAGTTTCTACACGTTTGGATTTTCATTTGCTGTTTACGTCCAAAGGTTGAAAACTCTATCGATGATATACATGTTTTATGTTGTTTGTCTATCAAGAATGATGATGACCATTCATTTCATCCAGTGGGGGTTGAAAGTATGGAGCCGTTGGTTCTAAGATGGCTGATAAGGCCTATTTTGGCTCGAAATGTTCTTTGACAATGTAGGCAAAGAATACTTGACGTTCAAGGAGGAGGATCTTCTGCGGTGGTTTTTCTGTCCAGCCTTTTCTTCACAGCTATTGCAGTCCTGGTTGCTTCACAAGTGACTGCACCCTTATGTAATGATGCACGCCACAAATTACGGTCGTTAGCAGCAGTCTCCCAGGTGTCAAGATAAATTCCAAAAGCTTTGAGTGAGATTTTCAGTTTCTTTAAAGCGTTTCCTTTGGCCACCTTGGGAGCGTTTACCACAACGCAGCTTGCCGTAAATAATTCGTTTAGGGAGCCTGTGATCTGGCATACGAGTTAAGTGACAAGCCCAACGAATCTGATTCTTCATTAGTAGAGTGTGGATACTGGGCATGGACGCTCTTTCTAGAACTTCAGTGTCAGGGATCTTGTCTTGCCATTTAATCTTCAATAGCTTCCTAAGACAGACTGTGTGGACGTGGTTTAATTTCCTACAATGTCGCTGATACAGTCCAAGTTTCACAAGAATATAACAGTGTGGCTAATACAACTGCTTTATAGACTTTCAGCTTTGTTATTCCATTTCTATTCCATACATTCTTGTATAGTCTGCCAAAGGCCGCGCTGGCCTTGGAGATTCTTGCATTCACTTCGTCATCAATTGTGGCAGCTTGTGACACAGTGCTGCCAAGATAAGTGAATTTCTCCACAACACTAAGTCTATGACCGTTCACCTTGATATTCGGCACGGTGTGATTATTCCCTGGAGCTCGCTGGTACATAACTATAGTCTTCTCCATGTAGATATTGAGCCCAAAGTTGGCATATAGAGCACAATCATCAGCTAACAGCAGTTCTCTGACGGTGTCGCTGTTAGTTTTGGTTCTGGCTTTCAGCCTTCTGAGATTGAACAACTTTCCATCCATGCGGTAGTTGATGTCTATTCCAATATCACTGTTCTCGAAGGCATTCGTCAGCATAGCTGAAAACATGAGGGTGAACAGTGTTGGTGCCAGGACATATCCTTGTTTCACCCCATTAGTGACAGGAAAGGGCCCAGACAGTTCACCATTTTCCCGAACCCTTGCCTGCATACCATCATGAAATAGCCGCACTATTTGGACAAACTTTTGTGGACAGCCATATTTCGCCACAATCTTCCACAGTCCTTCTCTACTGACTGTATCAAAAGCCTTGGCAAGGTAAATGAAAGTGGAGAACATAATATGATGATATACATATTAAGCATGGGAGTACATTTATAATATTAATCAAGGGAATATACTGTTTACACATTAAACAAGGGAACACCTTTAGACATATTAAGTAAGGGAGTACATGTATACATATTAAGTAAGGGAGTACATTTATACATATTCAGTAAGGGAATACATTTGTATATATTACATTAAGTTAGTTAAAGTTAAATGTATATCCTTTATAGGACGTCGCAGTCAATCCCAGCATTGTTTTGCTGTTGTGATCGCTTGGTAAGTTTACATTCAGTAGTTTGCCATTGATTTCTGAACGACCGGCACATATACCATTTCGTAAAAAAAAACAAAAATTAATGCAAGGCGATCTGCTGTCAAATCGACAACTGTTTCAAAAGCGAGTATGCGGGATCACGAACTGCGTCCGCAATCCTCTCGCCACGTAGCCGGCTTGATTACGTCTTGCATATTAAGTAAGGAAATACATTTATATATATTAAGTAAAGGAATATATATACACACACACACACACATTCACACACACACACACACACATTATATATATATATATATATATATATATATATATATATATATATATATATATATATATATATATATATATATATATATATATATGATGGTAAGTTAATAAGTAAGTCACAAATGGCTGTAGAAAAATAACTAAAGATGATAACAACTTGAAGTTGTTAGTAAGTCTCTTCTTTTCGCAGGAGCAAAATATACCTAATTGTTTCCAGTTCATATTAAAGGGTCCCACACCTTGTCACTTACTACAGATGGAACCTTACAGAGTCCCACACCTTGTTACTTACTACAGATGGAACCTTACAGGGTCCCATACCTTGTTACTTACTACAGATGGAACCTTACAGGGTGCCATGGACCGATATGAGGTAGACAGCGGTAAACGGATAGAGTAAGAACATGTTTACAAGAGAAGAAGAATCGGCATAGTGAGAACGGTTCACATGATCACTATGAACAAAGAACACACGATTAAGTTGAGAGAAGTCGGGGAGCAACAGATGATGATAAAGAACAAAGGGAAGTGACTCCAAGGAGTTGCGTATCACGTGAAATTAGTTGTGTGGTACACGGGAACAAACGCGGCGAGACAGAGTCAGTCTTACCAGGGTCTTTGTACAAGACGGTTGTGAAAGCGAGTGCAGAAGTCAAGCGACATGAAGTCGACATTACTCCAGGGTTGAAAAGATTCTTCAACCTGAGGCCAGAGTGCATCGCCGAAGTTGAACGGCTGAGTATACAAGCCTGTCACGCTCGACAACCTGTACGCCGAGCGAACGGCAGTTGAGCTCAGCACCCGCCAGGTCAAGCCAGGCTGTAAGTTGGTGATTAGCGATAACTATCTATTGTGTAGGAGATAGTTTACAGCGTTGAACTTTAGATAACTTGATTTAGAATCATCGCATGTCAGTCCACACCTGTTGGTAATTGATTGTATAACGGCGGCGATGACTGTCAAGAATAAACACTGACCACAATGGCGAGGACATTGGTTTATTTGATATTCTCCGTTGTTACATGTTCCTGCTTAAAACTGTCCTTGTGGCTGAATAGATGAGCCGGTAATCAGCTACATGGCAAGTGGGAGGCTCGAATATAATAAAGCAGGAGCACCAAAAATAAGAGTTACCTTCAAGAAAATTCGGTAACATTCAGACAAAGGACAAGGAAGGTCACATTGGACGCCATTTGCAATTTTGAATGAAGGCGTCAACAAATAAGTTCAACTATCAAAGCGTGGTGTGAATATCTCTTATAATACAAACATTTAAGCCACAAAGCTGAACACAACAAATGAAATATCAATTTTGACAAATATTGACCCTGGCTGAGAAAACATTGGAGTTGTGAACTCCGAATAAACTCTCAAAGACATTGACAAGTGTCAAGAACTATGTGTCAAGGAGTCTAGAAAGAAAGACTCATGAATTACCGGGAGACATTCAACAATTGAAAAGGAAAAAGAGTCAAGAAAGTGAACCTACAAATACAAAGACGGCTCCAGGATCAGTTGTTCAAAGTGCTAACAGACAGTCCTGTCAACAGTTAAAACGCATCATATACGAGAATATATCAAAACAACGATGATGGCTTAATTTTGACTGAAATATGGCAACTACAGTGATATAAGTAGTAAGGAATGCGACAACTGAGTAGATTTTGAGGGAAAATCAAAATTTCAATTGAATACTTCAAGACGACAAAGATGATCATAACTACACGTGGAAGAAAGGTAGAAACCATCTAGCAGTCGTATACCAAGTTATTTTCATCTGGATTCAAGAATCAGACTTTTTCTAAGACATTTTTCCAAAATTCAACTTTAGTCTCCAACCAACATGAAACAATTTAAACAACCGAAGTCAACATATGAATTCAGTCCAGAACAATAACACGACATCATCACAGTGAATCTACATAATATTAAAGTTTTTCCATTCAAGTTACAGAGTAGGCCAGAATTTCGTGACAAATCTATCTGACGTTGGAGCCTACGTCAACTATCAACACTCAAGACCTCGACTACTGGAGGGAAGACGCCGGACCAGTGAAGAACCGCATCGCAGCAGCAGCAACAAGGCATCAGGCCAGTGAAATTGTCTGACTGTGTTTGTATCATTTTGTGCGGTTGGTTAGAGTGGATATTTGGTTATTTTCTCCACAGGTTTTTGTCATTTTTCTCCATCACAGATGTTGAGCTTACATCGAGCAAAAGTACTGAGATAATTTATGAATTAATTCAAGATCTCAATAAGAATTCTCAGTGACCAAAAACGAGAGCAACGAGCATCACACATATGTTCTGAGTGTTCCAGTGCTGATAAATTAAGATAGTTTACTTCATATAAACACTCATAGTATACATCACCTATCTTTTCTGGTGTAATATTTAAAACCTGGTAACACCACGATAACATTACACAAAGGTTACTTCTAGTTGTGAGTATCAGTGAATAACGTCACAACAATCAACTCTAAATAAGCACACCATCAGTCACCACTTAACTAAAGACAGCATATGCCAGATACTATTGATACCATGGGCTGCTAAGACATCACATTCGTACCAGAGTAGGTGAGCATATCTAACAAACATGTCGTCATTACAAGACTTCATAGCCATGGGAGAGAAGTGTGGCATGACAATGCCTGACCTAGCAGCATAGGCCAAACAAGAATTAAAAGAACATCAAGCACAACAACGTGAAGAAAGAGCAGCTGCAAAGGAAGCCAGGGAGGCACAAGCAGCGATAGAAGAAAAAAAATGGAGGCACAAGCAGCGATAGATAAAAAAAAATAGATGCACAAGCAGCCGTAGATAAAGAAAAAATGGAGGCAAAAGCAGCCGTAGATAAAGAAAAAATGGAGGCAAAAGCAGCCATAGATAAAGAAAAAAGAGAGGCACTGGAGAAACAAACAGAAAATGAACTGGCAATAGAAAAGGAAAAAATAGCCTTGGAGAGAGAAAGACTTGCCTTTGAGAAAGAGAGACTGGCAACAGAGTTATTAATTAAAGACAAAGAGATTGAGGGCAACTTAAAGGTTAAGACACTAGAGAAAGACAAAGACGCAGAGATAGCCCAGGCAAAGGTAACAGCAAAAGCTTTAGATCCTATTAAACGATATAGCGGGCTTATTAGAAACTTTACGCAAGGAGATTCCATCTACAAAAAAATAGCCTTGGAGAGAGAAAGACTTGCCTTTGAGAAAGAGAGACTGGCAACAGAGTTATTAATTAAAGACAAAGAGATTGAGGGCAACTTAAAGGTTAAGACACTAGAGAAAGACAAAGACGCAGAGATAGCCCAGGCAAAGGTAACAGCAAAAGCTTTAGATCCTATTAAACGATATAGCGGGCTTATTAGAAACTTTACGCAAGGAGATTCCATCTCGGCATGGGTAACAAACTTTGAACTGTTAATGAACCACAACAAAGTTCCATCTGAAGACTGGGCCATACTCTTCCACAGGCATTTGGCCCTTGAGCCCTTAAAAGTGGTGGAGGTGATACCTGAAGACCTTCGCACTAACTACACATATGTTAAAAACCGAGTTCTATCACATTTCTCACTACACCAAGCAGGATTACGAACCAAATTTAGAATCTTAGCACCAAAAGCCAATCAAAATTTTCTAGATTACGTAGCAGAGACGACGTCACTCCTTGATAAATGGGGCAAAGCTGCCGACATAGGATCGGACTTCAATAAATACGCGATCTCATGGTTCGAGACAAACTAATTTCCTCAGTTCCAGCAGAAATGGCAACATTCCTAGTAGAGAATAAATGTACAACGTTAGCAGAAATGGAAGCCAAAGGCGAAGCATTCTACAACGCCCATAGGGATATTTTCGCAGAAGGGGCGCAGCCAGACTTAGTGATAGGGGCAGTAGCCAATGGGTTCAACCAAATATATGATACAAAACCAAATAAAATCCAACAATATGACCCACAATATCGAGGAAGAGGACCATATTACAAGAATGAGAACGCACAAAGAGAACCAGAGAGAGCCAAAAAAGGATACTGGATACAATGTTATTGCAAGATACAACACGGCTCCCTGGAAATGTGTGACAAGAACCCGGATTGTGACACATATCTTCAGAACTGGATATCACAAAAAACTAGCAAGTACACTGCTTACAAGAAGAATGTAAAATGTTATGTATGTAATACGTACGGACATGTAAGTAGAGTCTGCCAGGTTAGGAATATTTGGAAAGAAGCCAGCGCAGCATTCCTATTTACTAGTAGTTCACCAAACGAATGTGAACAGACAAACGCAGTAAAAATGCAAACTGGAAAAAACGACAGTGATAACGATACAGACAATGAGGCGTGCATATACGAAGCCAATTCGATGTGTAAGATAGATGAAAAGCTAGATGACAACTTAGCAACTAATAATGATAACAGCTCAAACACAGGTAATCTACCCACATGGCTAACAGATAAAAACATGGACTGGAAATCACTATCCCTCCGAGAAAATTTAAGCAAAGAAGAAAAAGACAAAGCAACCTTCGCAATAGAAAAGTTTAGTAAATTGGGTCCATCGTTTAGTGAAAGCACAGTAACAGTAAAACAGATCATAGGTCCTTATCTAAAAGGAAAAACAAACAAATGTAGAAAAACAAAAACAATTGCAAATGCCGCAGAAAAATATTCTCCACACTTAGGATATATATCTACTTCATCCTCGGATGAATAAGAAACTATACATCGACCAGTAAAGTCAAGAAATATGGGAAAACCTCGACAAATTGATAAGATTGACTATACTCAGTTAGGATGGCAGAATAAAACTCCACCGAAAATACCTAATGTATGCTACACCAAATCTGACATAGCAAGAGAAACTTGGACAAAGTCAGGGATATCTAAATCAGAAATAGACACAAGAATACAAACAATTAAAATAACAAACTGGGAAAGATAGTGGAGAGCGATTGGCTTAACAAAAGAAGAAATCGAAGACAAAAAACATCAACTAGAGAAAAGGGTACCAAAAGATAACGACTACAGATACATTGAACTGCATATAAACAATTACAATTAAATCACTGACAGTTCAATGTAATAAACATATTTATTTTATCCCACTGTAAAACTGTGATAATAATTAAAGTAACTTTCACAGATATTCTATAAATGTCTTATGATTTTAATTAGTATGTTTAGGATACAGAAAACAAACAGCACTACCATACACATGGAGAACACAGTAGAGTCACAAGATAAGCATAGTACCTGATTAACAATAAGAAAAGAAACATCTCTTTAAATATACATTCAACATTCAAGTTACTTACCATCTCAAACTATCTGGTTATACATTTAGACACATACATATACAATTAAATACATCATCATGCACAAAATACACAATCCACAACACTACATACACAATAAAAACAACAATTATTTTAACTTCAGTACATAAGAAAGACACTATACGGTAATGAGATAACTTAAAACAAGTATATTCAGAGTACATTAAGGGTAACAAGGAGACACAGGTATCTAAATATTACTTGAAACTCTGAACTGCCGTATAGAATGAGTACAGATACCAGCAGTCAATTTGACATTGTACTTAATTAATTAGTGAGAGTCAGATATGTACATATTTTTTCCATTTTTTATAATTACCAGAATGCACAGAAGATGAATTAAAGAATTGTGGAACCGTGCAAGCACCACAGTAAATCCGTCCAGATAGCTGGAAAAGGTAGCATTCCAGGTCTACAATCCTATGGCGCCAAACCAGCACAAACCAGCTAGCTGAAAAGACCAGTCCAGGTTAAACAAGTGGGACAAACCACACTTAAGGTTAAATAACTGATTGCTAGTAGGTTTAATGATTGGTAATATCATGTCATCGGTCATGCTGCATATTCCATCAAGCAGGTGTAAATTATCACATTACATATTCCATCGATCAGAGGTAAATGATCATATTCCACATTCCATCGATCAGATGTAAATTAGCAGATTGCATATTCCATTCATTATAAGTAAGCTATCAGCCAATCCAGGCATAACAGTCAAGTTTCAGATACCAAATGAGAGAAACCTACGGTATCGAAAATAGAACACAGCAAAGCTGAGAATTGATAATATTACAACAGACGACAACAATATCAAGCGCAAGTACAACAAGAACACTGATGTCATCAAATACCTAATGATGTCGACACAAACTACGGTGATTAGGTCCGAGGGAACGGCAAGCCATAATAGACAATGGTAGAATCACCGAGAAACATATCATCACACATATTACAATGATGATAACAATATATCGTTGTGCCATTGTGATATATAATTTGGCATACACATCATTATTCATGTGAAAATTTTCTTACATATGCAGAGGGTGTGAGTACTTAATAGTTTATCTTTTGCAAAGAATACAAGACAAGAGAAACACCAACCAAGACTAATCAAGAGACACAAATCATATAGTATAACAACGGTGGCAACAAGAATAACATGAAATGACACGGTCAAGAAACAAATGTGCAACAAATGACACGAGTGGATGGTAGTATTTAATTTTAATATTCATGTCACAACATATAAGCACATTGATAATGTAAATCAATGTCACATTTTTAATTTGCTGTCAGTGTATGATATTGCATGAATATCTCATATAGGTCAATGAAATTTATTGATGATAATTTTATTCATTGATTGACATATTCCATAATATAGATGATCATGCATACATATGTACATATATATTAAGGTACATCTCCATTGTTCAACACTGAATGAGTCTAGCTTACCAACATAAGGCTAAAAGACGGCATTGGACGGGAATGAAGAATGCAAGTAACAGAAAGCGGTTCAACATCAACCAGCAGGGAAGATAGAAGATCAAAGTATTATAAACTTTGACAGACAAAAAGATATTGGTAAATGAGTCTACAATATAGATCTATCGGCAATAAGATGAACTTGCGGTTATAAGACGAAAAGACATCTGTCACGAAGAAGAAGTAATCACCCTAGACAACTGAAATATAAGTAGACCGCAAGCAGACAAGGGCTTATGCAACAACCCCATCTATGAGTATTAAAGTAATACGTCACACGGTAGACCCAAATGACAACTCAGAAGTACAGCGGTACAAAAGTCATGTACATATTGCTCATATTCCATGATACCATATATGAATAATAATATAGATGGTAATGGTACCTATTAACCACGCATATCGCCTCATTCGGACGTAATGGCCTTGATAGGTTTGAGGTTGCTTGTCTATAGAGCAAATGAGGGACTACTATGGGGAGGCTACGGGACCTTATGAAGCTCATAGTATGTTAGACCACCCCCCCCCCCCCCCCATAGGTTGGCTACACGTCGTCTGCGGGGAAAGTAGGTTGATAGGGCGTGCCTGAACATAAAAATATTTTTTTTTTCTTTTTGTGCAGTGGTTAATGGAATGCCATGCTATCATGTTGTCAGACATAATAGGGTTGTGGAAGTACAACAATATAGTATACAGTAATAACCTGACTACTCATATCGCTTCATGTCATGGGATTAAAAAACCAAATAGACCAGTGTTTCCCAACGTGGGGCCCACGCCCCACAGGGGGGCAAATCGATTGTTAAGGGGGGCAATTCGAAAATGGAAGAAATCGGCTGGATATAACAAAACGGGGAGACTTGAGACTGAAGTTAACTAAATTGGAACCTGACATAAAATCTCTTTGCAGCAAGCATCAAGCGCAAGGATCTCACTAAATTTAAATAATTACTACTAATTTCTTAGTGATTTCTTCCTAAAACCTATCGGTCCTTTGGTTAGGATCGGGTGTATTTGCTGCTCCCCCCCCCCCAGTAGTGCGCCTGTTCTGGTCGGGGGACGGGATGATTAAATAAACACCCATCACATATCTTCACCTTAGATGTGGGCCTGGTGGACCACTGTGGGCAATAGCTCACAGTGAGACTAAGGGTCCATACACAAAACAGGGGGAGACGGGGGAACCGCCAAACCAAAAAAAAAAAATACAAATCCACCCAACACAACCGACACACAGTGACCGGGGGGGGGGGGGGGGGGACTCTGGGAACCTTCTAAAAAAATGCAAGTTTCTTTAGTGAACATTTCAATTTTTGAATATTAAAAATGATGCATATGTTGGGGGGTGGGGGGGGGCAATAAGAATTTTAGAATGTCTTAGGTGGGGCATAGCACAAAAAAGGTTGGGAAACACTGAAATAGACTGTACAAATGGCTACACCATTTTCAAAAAATGGGGGGGGGGGGGCATAATGCCATGGACCGATATGAGGTAGACAGCGGTAAACGGATAGAGTAAGAACATGTTTACAAGAGAAGAAGAATCGGCATAGTGAGAACGGTTCACATGATCACTATGAACAAAGAACACACGATTAAGTTAAGAGAAGTCGGGGAGCAACAGATGATGATAAGGAACAAAGGGAAGTGACTCCAAGGAGTTGCGTATCACGTGACATTAGTTGTGTGGTACACGGGAACAGACGCGGCGAGACAGAGTCAGTCTTACCAGGGTCTTTGTACAAGACGGTTGTGAAAGCGAGTGCAGAAGTCAAGCGACATGAAGTCGACATTACTCCAGGGTTGAAAAGATACTTCAACCTGAGGCCAGAGTGCGTCGCCGAAGTTGAACGGCTGAGTATACAAGCCTGTCACGCTCGACAACCTGTACGCCGAGCGAACGGCAGTTGAGCTCAGCACCCGCCAGGTCAAGCCAGGCTGTAAGTTGGTGATTAGCGATAACTATCTATTGTGTAGGAGATAGTTTACAGCGTTGAACTTTAGATAACTTGATTTAGAATCATCGCATGTCAGTCCACACCTGTTGGTAATTGATTGTATAACGGCGGCGATGACTGTCAAGAATAAACACTGACCACAATGGCGAGGACATTGGTTTGTTTGATATTCTCCGTTGTTACATGTTCCTGCTTAAAACTGTCCTTGTGGCTGAATAGATGAACCGGTAATCAGCTACATGGCAAGTGGGAGGCTCGAATATAATAAAGCAGGAGCACCAAAAATAAGAGTTACCTTCAAGAAAATTCGGTAACATTCAGACAAAGGACAAGGAAGGTCACATTGGACGCCATTTGCAATTTTGAATGAAGGCGTCAACAAATAAGTTCAACTATCAAAGCGTGGTGTGAATATCTCTTATAATACAAACATTTAAGCCACAAAGCTGAACACAACAAATGAAATATCAATTTTGACAAATATTGACCCTGGCTGAGAAAACATTGGAGTTGTGAAATCCGAATAAACTCTCAAAGACATTGACAAGTGTCAAGAACTATGTGTCAAGGAGTCTAGAAAGAAAGACTCATGAATTACCGGGAGACATTCAACAATTGAAAAGGAAAAAGAGTCAAGAAAGTGAACCTACAAATACAAAGACGGCACAGGATCAGTTGTTCAAAGTGCTAACAGACAGTCCTGTCAACAGTTAAAACGCATAATATACGAGAATATATCAAAACAACGATGATGGCTGAATTTTGACTGAAATATCGCAACTACAGTGATATAAGTAGTAAGGAATGCGACAACTGAGTCGATTTTGAGGGAAAATCAAAATTTCAATTGAATACTTCAAGACGACAAAGATGATCATAACTACACGTGGAAGAAAGGTAGAAACCATCTAGCAGTCGTATACCAAGATATTTTCATCTGGAGAATCAGACTTTTTCTAAGACATTTTTCCAAAATTCAACTTTAGTCTCCAACCAACATGAAACAATTTAAACAACCGAAGTCAACATATCAATTCAGTCCAGAACAATAACACGACATCATCACAATGAATCTACATAATATTAAAGTTTTTCCATTCAAGTTACAGAGTAGGCCAGAATTTCGTGACAAATCTATCTGACGTTGGAGCCTACGTCAACTATCAACACTCAAGACCTCGACTACTGG
This sequence comes from Cepaea hortensis, assembly GCA_963921405.1. NCBI lineage: Eukaryota > Metazoa > Mollusca > Gastropoda > Stylommatophora > Helicidae > Cepaea > Cepaea hortensis. The sequence goes on from OY992890.1 coordinate 80,534,381, forward strand.
AGGGAAGACGCCGGACCAGTGAAGAACCGCATCGCAGCAGCAGCAACAAGGCATCAGGCCAGGGAAATTGTCTGACTGTGTTTGTATCATTTTGTGCGGCTGGTTAGAGTGGATATTTGGTTATTTTCTCCACAGGTTTTTGTCATTTTTCTCCATCACAGATGTTGAGCTTACATCGAGCAAAAGTACTGAGATAATTTATGAATTAATTCAAGATCTCAATAAGAATTCTCAGTGACCAAAAACGAGAGCAACGAGCATCACACATATGTTCTGAGTGTTCCAGTGCTGATAAATTAAGATAGTATACTTCATATAAACACTCATAGTATACATCACCTATCTTTTCTGGTGTAATATTTAAAACCTGGTAACACCACGATAACATTACACAAAGGTTACTTCTAGTTGTGAGTTTCAGTGAATAACGTCACAACAATCAACTCTAAATAAGCACACCATCAGTCACCACTTAACCAAAGACAGCATATGCCAGATACTATTGATACCATGGGCTGCTAAGACATCACATTCGTACCAGAGTAGGTGAGCACATCTAACAAATATGTCGTCATTACAAGACTTCATAGCCATGGGAGAGAAGTGTGGCATGACAGGGCCTGACCTAGCAGCATAGGCAAAATAAGAATTAAAAGAACATCAAGCACAACAACGTGAAGAAAGAGCAGCTGCAAAGGAAGCCAGGGAGGCACAAGCAGCGATAGAAGAAAAAAATGGAGGCACAAGCAGCGATAGATAAAAAAAAATAGAGGCACAAGCAGCCGTAGATAAAGAAAAAATGAAGGCAAAAGTAGCCATAGATAAAGAAAAAAGAGAGGCACTGGAGAAACAAACAGAAAATGAACTGGCAATAGAAAAGGAAAAAAATAGCCTTGGAGAAAGAAAGACTTGCCTTTGAGAAAGCGAGACTGGCAACAGAGTTATTAATTAAAGACAAAGAGATTGAGGGCAACTTAAAGGTTAAGACACTAGAGAAAGACAAAGACGCAGAGATAGCCCAGGCAAAGGTAACAGCAAAAGCTTTAGATCCTATTAAACGATATAGCGGGCTTATTAGAAACTTTACGCAAGGAGATTCCATCTCGGCATGGGTAACAAACTTTGAACTGTTAATGAACCACTACAAAGTTCCATCTGAAGACTGGGCCATACTCTTCCACAGGCATTTGGCCCTTGAGCCCTTAAAAGTGGTGGAGGTGATACCTGAAGACCTTCGCACTAACTACACATATGTTAGAAACCGAGTTCTATCACATTTCTCACTACACCAAGCAGGATTACGAACCAAATTTAGAATCTTAGCACCAAAAGCCAATCAAAATTTTCTAGATTATGTAGCAGAGACGACGTCACTCTTTGATAAATGGCTCAAAGCTGCCGACATAGGGTCGGACTTCAATAAATACGCGATCTCATGGTTCGAGACAAACTAATTTCCTCAGTTCCAGCAGAAATGGCAACATTCCTAGTAGAGAATAAATGTACAACGTTAGCAGAAATGGAAGCCAAAGGCGAAGCATTCTACAACGCCCATAGGGATATTTTCGCAGAAGGGGCGCAGCCAGACTTAGTGATAGGGGCAGCAGCCAATGGGTTCAACCAAATATATGATACAAAACCAAATAAAATCCAACAATATGACCCACAATATCGAGGAAGAGGACCATATTACAAGAATGAGAACGCACAAAGAGAACCAGAGAGAGCCAAAAAAGGATACTGGATACAATGTTATTGCAAGATACAACACGGCTCCCTGGAAATGTGTGACAAGAACCCGGATTGTGACACATATCTTCAGAACTGGATATCACAAAAAAACTAGCAAGTACACTGCTTACAAGAAGAATGTAAAATGTTATGTATGTAATACGTACGGACATGTAAGTAGAGGCTGCCAGGTTAGGAAAATTTGGAAAGAAGCCAGCGCAGCATTCCTATTTACTAGTAGTTCACCAAACGAATGTGAACAGACAAACACAGTAAAAATGCAAACTGGAAAAAACGACAGTGATAACGATACAGACAATGAGGCGTGCATATACGAAGCCAATTCGATGTGTAAGATAGGTGAAAAGCTAGATGACAACTTAGCAACTAATGATGATAACAGCTCAAACACAGGTAATCTACCCACATGGCTAACAGATAAAAACATGGACTGGAAATCACTATCCCTCCGAGAAAATTTAAGCAAAGAAGAAAAAGACAAAGCAACCTTCGCAATAGAAAAGTTTAGTAAATTGGGTCCATCGTTTAGTGAAAGCACAGTAACAGTAAAACAGATCATAGGTCCTTATCTAAAAGGAAAAACAAACAAATGTAGAAAAACAAAAACAATTGCAAATGCCGCAGAAAAATATTCTCCACACTTAGGATATATATCTACTTCATCCTCGGATGAATAAGAAACTATACATCGACCAGTAAAGTCAAGAAATATGGGAAAACCTCGACAAATTGATAAGATTGACTATACTCAATTAGGATGGCAGAATAAAACTCCACCGAAAATACCTAATGTATGCTACACAAAATCTGACATAGCAAGAGAAACTTGGACAAAGTCAGGGATATCTAAATCAGAAATAGACACAAGAATACAAAAAATTAAAATAACAAACTGGGAAAGATAGTGGAGAGCGATTGGCTTAACAAAAGACGAAATCGAAGACAATAAACATCAACTAGAGAAAAGGGTACCAAAAGATAACGACTACAGATACATTGAACTGCATATAAACAATTACAATTAAATCACTGACAGTTCAATGTAATAAACATATTTATTTTATCCCACTGTAAAACTGTGATAATAATTAAAGTAACTTTCACAGATATTCTATAAATGTCTTATGATTTTAATTAGTATGTTTAGGATACAGAAAACAAACAGCACTACCATACACATGGAGAACACAGTAGAGTCACAAGATAAGCATAGTACCTGATTAACAATAAGAAAAGAAACATCTCTTTAAATATACATTCAACATTCAAGTTACTTACCATCTCAAACTATCTGGTTATACATTTAGACACATACATATACAATTAAATACATCATCATGCACAAAATACACAATCCACAACACTACATACACAATAAAAACAACAATTGTTTTAACTTCAGTACATAAGAAAGACGCTATACGGTAATGAGATAACTTAAAACAAGTATATTCAGAGTACATTAAGGGTAACAAGGAGACACAGGTATCCAAATATTACTTGAAACTCTGAACTGCCGTATAGAATGAGTACAGATACCAGCAGTCAATTTGACATTGTACTTAATTAATTAGTGAGAGTCAGATATGTACATATTTTTTCCATTTTTTATAATTACCAGAATGCACAGAAGATGAATTAAAGAATTGTGGAACCGTGCAAGCACCACCGTAAATCCGTCCAGATAGCTGGAAAATGTAGCATTCCAGGTCTACAATCCTATGGCGCCAAACCAGCACAAACCAGCTAGCTGAAAAGACCAGTCCAGATTAAACAAGTGGGACAAACCACACTTAAGGTTAAATAACTTATTGCTAGTAGGTTTAATGATTGGTAATATCATGTCATCGGTCATGCTGCATATTCCATCAAGCAGGTGTAAATTATCACATTACATATTCCATCGATCAGAGGTAAATGATCATATTCCACATTCCATCGATCAGATGTAAATTAGCAGATTGCATATTCCATTCATTATAAGTAAGCTATCAGCCAATCCAGGTATAACAGTCAAGTTTCAGATACCAAATGAGAGAAACCTACGGTATCGAAAATAGAACACAGCAAAGCTGAGAATTGATAATATTACAACAGACGACAACAATATCAAGCACAAGTACAACAAGAACACTGATGTCATCAAATACCTAATGATGTCGACACAAACTACGGTGATTAGGTCCGAGGGAACGGCAAGCCATAATAGACAATGGTAGAATCACCGAGAAACATATCATCACACATATTACAATGATGATAACAATATATCGTTATGCCATTGTGATATATAATTTGGCATACACATCATTATTCATGTGAAAATTTTCTTACATATGCAGAGGGTGTGAGTACTTAATAGTTTATCTTTTGCAGCAAGAATACAAGACAAGAGAAACACCAACCAAGACTAATCAAGAGACACAAATCATATAGTATAACAACGGTGGCAACAAGAATAACATGAAATGACACGGTCAAGAAACAAATGTGCAACAAATGACACGAGTGGATGGTAGTATTTAATTTTAATATTCATGTCACAACATATAAGCACATTGATAATGTAAATCAATGTCACATTTTTAATTTGCTGTCAGTGTATGATATTGCATGAATATCTCATATAGGTCAATGAAATTTATTGTTGATAATTTTATTCATTGATTGACATATTCCATAATATAGATGATCATGCATACATATGTACATATATATTAAGGTACATCTCCATTGTTCAACACTGAATGAGTCTAGCATACTAACATAAGGCTAAAAGACGGCATTGGACGGGAATGAAGAATGCAAGTAACAGAAAGCGGTTCAACATCAACCAGCAGGGAAGATAGAAAATCAAAGTATTATAAACTTTGACAGACACAAAGATATTGGTAAATGAGTCTACAATATAGATCTATCGGCAATAAGATGAACTTGCGGTTATAAGACGAAAAGACATCTGTCACGAAGAAGAAGTAATCACCCTAGACAACTGAAATATAAGAAGACCGCAAGCAGACAAGGGCTTATGCAACAACCCCATCTATGAGTATTAAAGTAATACGTCACACGGTAGACCCAAATGACAACTCAGAAGTACAGCGGTACAAAAGTCATGTAAATATTGCTCATATTCCATGATACCATATATGAATAATAATATAGATGGTAATGGTACCTATTAACCACGCATATCCCCTCATTCGGACGTAATGGCCTTGATAGGTTTGAGGTTGCTTGTCTATAGAGCAAATGAGGGACTACTATGGGGAGGCCACGGGACCTTATGAAGCTCATAGTATGTTAGACCACCCCCCCCCCCCCCCATAGGTTGGCTACACGTCGTCTGCGCGGAAAGTAGGTTGATAGGGCGTGCCTGAACATAAAAATATTTTTTTTTCTTTTTGTGCAGTGGTTAATGGAATGCCATGCTATCATGTTGTCAGACATAATAGGGTTGTGGAAGTACAACAATATAGTATACAGTAATAACCTGACTACTCATATCGCTTCATGTCATGGGATTAAAAAACCAAATAGACCAGTGTTTCCCAACGTGGGGCCCACGCCCCACAGGGGGGAAAATCGATTGTTAAGGGGGGCAATTCGAAAATGGAAGAAATCGGCTGGATATAACAAAACGGGGAGACTTGAGACTGAAGTTAACTAAATTGGAACCTGACATAAAATCTCTTTGCAGCAAGCATCAAGCGCAAGGATCTCACTAAATTTAAATAATTACTACTAATTTCTTAGTGATTTCTTCCTAAAACCTATCGGTCCTTTGGTTAGGATCGGGTGTATTTGCTGCTCCCCCCCCCAGTAGTGCGCCTGTTCTGGTCGGGGGACGGGATGATTAAATAAACACCCATCACATATCTTCACCTTAGATGTGGGCCTGGTGGACCACTGTGGGCAATAGCTCACAGTGAGACTAAGGGTCCATACACAAAACAGGGGGAGACGGGGGAACCGCCAAACCAAAAAAAAAAAATACAAATCCACCCAACACAACCGACACACAGTGACCGGGGGGGGGGGGGGGACTCTGGGAACCTTCTAAAAAAATGCAAGTTTCTTTAGTGAACATTTCAATTTTTGAATATTAAAAATGATGCATATGTTGGGGGGTGGGGGGGGGGGGGGCAATAAGAATTTTAGAATGTCTTAGGTGGGGCATAGCACAAAAAAGGTTGGGAAACACTGAAATAGACTGTACAAATGGCTACACCATTTTCAAAAAATGGGGGGGGGGGCATAATGCCATGGACCGATATGAGGTAGACAGCGGTAAACGGATAGAGTAAGAACATGTTTACAAGAGAAGAAGAATCGGCATAGTGAGAACGGTTCACATGATCACTATGAACAAAGAACACACGATTAAGTTAAGAGAAGTCGGGGAGCAACAGATGATGATAAGGAACAAAGGGAAGTGACTCCAAGGAGTTGCGTATCACGTGACATTAGTTGTGTGGTACACGGGAACAGACGCGGCGAGACAGAGTCAGTCTTACCAGGGTCTTTGTACAAGACGGTTGTGAAAGCGAGTGCAGAAGTCAAGCGACATGAAGTCGACATTACTCCAGGGTTGAAAAGATACTTCAACCTGAGGCCAGAGTGCGTCGCCGAAGTTGAACGGCTGAGTATACAAGCCTGTCACGCTCGACAACCTGTACGCCGAGCGAACGGCAGTTGAGCTCAGCACCCGCCAGGTCAAGCCAGGCTGTAAGTTGGTGATTAGCGATAACTATCTATTGTGTAGGAGATAGTTTACAGCGTTGAACTTTAGATAACTTGATTTAGAATCATCGCATGTCAGTCCACACCTGTTGGTAATTGATTGTATAACGGCGGCGATGACTGTCAAGAATAAACACTGACCACAATGGCGAGGACATTGGTTTGTTTGATATTCTCCGTTGTTACATGTTCCTGCTTAAAACTGTCCTTGTGGCTGAATAGATGAACCGGTAATCAGCTACATGGCAAGTGGGAGGCTCGAATATAATAAAGCAGGAGCACCAAAAATAAGAGTTACCTTCAAGAAAATTCGGTAACATTCAGACAAAGGACAAGGAAGGTCACATTGGACGCCATTTGCAATTTTGAATGAAGGCGTCAACAAATAAGTTCAACTATCAAAGCGTGGTGTGAATATCTCTTATAATACAAACATTTAAGCCACAAAGCTGAACACAACAAATGAAATATCAATTTTGACAAATATTGACCCTGGCTGAGAAAACATTGGAGTTGTGAAATCCGAATAAACTCTCAAAGACATTGACAAGTGTCAAGAACTATGTGTCAAGGAGTCTAGAAAGAAAGACTCATGAATTACCGGGAGACATTCAACAATTGAAAAGGAAAAAGAGTCAAGAAAGTGAACCTACAAATACAAAGACGGCACAGGATCAGTTGTTCAAAGTGCTAACAGACAGTCCTGTCAACAGTTAAAACGCATAATATACGAGAATATATCAAAACAACGATGATGGCTGAATTTTGACTGAAATATCGCAACTACAGTGATATAAGTAGTAAGGAATGCGACAACTGAGTCGATTTTGAGGGAAAATCAAAATTTCAATTGAATACTTCAAGACGACAAAGATGATCATAACTACACGTGGAAGAAAGGTAGAAACCATCTAGCAGTCGTATACCAAGATATTTTCATCTGGAGAATCAGACTTTTTCTAAGACATTTTTCCAAAATTCAACTTTAGTCTCCAACCAACATGAAACAATTTAAACAACCGAAGTCAACATATCAATTCAGTCCAGAACAATAACACGACATCATCACAATGAATCTACATAATATTAAAGTTTTTCCATTCAAGTTACAGAGTAGGCCAGAATTTCGTGACAAATCTATCTGACGTTGGAGCCTACGTCAACTATCAACACTCAAGACCTCGACTACTGGAGGGAAGACGCCGGACCAGTGAAGAACCGCATCGCAGCAGCAGCAACAAGGCATCAGGCCAGGGAAATTGTCTGACTGTGTTTGTATCATTTTGTGCGGCTGGTTAGAGTGGATATTTGGTTATTTTCTCCACAGGTTTTTGTCATTTTTCTCCATCACAGATGTTGAGCTTACATCGAGCAAAAGTACTGAGATAATTTATGAATTAATTCAAGATCTCAATAAGAATTCTCAGTGACCAAAAACGAGAGCAACGAGCATCACACATATGTTCTGAGTGTTCCAGTGCTGATAAATTAAGATAGTATACTTCATATAAACACTCATAGTATACATCACCTATCTTTTCTGGTGTAATATTTAAAACCTGGTAACACCACGATAACATTACACAAAGGTTACTTCTAGTTGTGAGTATCAGTGAATAACGTCACAACAATCAACTCTAAATAAGCACACCATCAGTCACCACTTAACCAAAGACAGCATATGCCAGATACTATTGATACCATGGGCTGCTAAGACATCACATTCGTACCAGAGTAGGTGAGCACATCTAACAAATATGTCGTCATTACAAGACTTCATAGCCATGGGAGAGAAGTGTGGCATGACAGGGCCTGACCTAGCAGCATAGGCAAAATAAGAATTAAAAGAACATCAAGCACAACAACGTGAAGAAAGAGCAGCTGCAAAGGAAGCCAGGGAGGCACAAGCAGCGATAGAAGAAAAAAATGGAGGCACAAGCAGCGATAGATAAAAAAAAAATAGAGGCACAAGCAGCCGTAGATAAAGAAAAAATGAAGGCAAAAGTAGCCATAGATAAAGAAAAAAGAGAGGCACTGGAGAAACAAACAGAAAATGAACTGGCAATAGAAAAGGAAAAAAATAGCCTTGGAGAAAGAAAGACTTGCCTTTGAGAAAGAGAGACTGGCAACAGAGTTATTAATTAAAGACAAAGAGATTGAGGGCAACTTAAAGGTTAAGACACTAGAGAAAGACAAAGACGCAGAGATAGCCCAGGCAAAGGTAACAGCAAAAGCTTTAGATCCTATTAAACGATATAGCGGGCTTATTAGAAACTTTACGCAAGGAGATTCCATCTCGGCATGGGTAACAAACTTTGAACTGTTAATGAACCACTACAAAGTTCCATCTGAAGACTGGGCCATACTCTTCCACAGGCATTTGGCCCTTGAGCCCTTAAAAGTGGTGGAGGTGATACCTGAAGACCTTCGCACTAACTACACATATGTTAGAAACCGAGTTCTATCACATTTCTCACTACACCAAGCAGGATTACGAACCAAATTTAGAATCTTAGCACCAAAAGCCAATCAAAATTTTCTAGATTATGTAGCAGAGACGACGTCACTCTTTGATAAATGGCTCAAAGCTGCCGACATAGGGTCGGACTTCAATAAATACGCGATCTCATGGTTCGAGACAAACTAATTTCCTCAGTTCCAGCAGAAATGGCAACATTCCTAGTAGAGAATAAATGTACAACGTTAGCAGAAATGGAAGCCAAAGGCGAAGCATTCTACAACGCCCATAGGGATATTTTCGCAGAAGGGGCGCAGCCAGACTTAGTGATAGGGGCAGCAGCCAATGGGTTCAACCAAATATATGATACAAAACCAAATAAAATCCAACAATATGACCCACAATATCGAGGAAGAGGACCATATTACAAGAATGAGAACGCACAAAGAGAACCAGAGAGAGCCAAAAAAAGGATACTGGATACAATGTTATTGCAAGATACAACACGGCTCCCTGGAAATGTGTGACAAGAACCCGGATTGTGACACATATCTTCAGAACTGGATATCACAAAAAAACTAGCAAGTACACTGCTTACAAGAAGAATGTAAAATGTTATGTATGTAATACGTACGGACATGTAAGTAGAGGCTGCCAGGTTAGGAAAATTTGGAAAGAAGCCAGCGCAGCATTCCTATTTACTAGTAGTTCACCAAACGAATGTGAACAGACAAACGCAGTAAAAATGCAAACTGGAAAAAACGACAGTGATAACGATACAGACAATGAGGCGTGCATATACGAAGCCAATTCGATGTGTAAGATAGGTGAAAAGCTAGATGACAACTTAGCAACTAATGATGATAACAGCTCAAACACAGGTAATCTACCCACATGGCTAACAGATAAAAACATGGACTGGAAATCACTATCCCTCCGAGAAAATTTAAGCAAAGAAGAAAAAGACAAAGCAACCTTCGCAATAGAAAAGTTTAGTAAATTGGGTCCATCGTTTAGTGAAAGCACAGTAACAGTAAAACAGATCATAGGTCCTTATCTAAAAGGAAAAACAAACAAATGTAGAAAAACAAAAACAATTGCAAATGCCGCAGAAAAATATTCTCCACACTTAGGATATATATCTACTTCATCCTCGGATGAATAAGAAACTATACATCGACCAGTAAAGTCAAGAAATATGGGAAAACCTCGACAAATTGATAAGATTGACTATACTCAATTAGGATGGCAGAATAAAACTCCACCGAAAATACCTAATGTATGCTACACAAAATCTGACATAGCAAGAGAAACTTGGACAAAGTCAGGGATATCTAAATCAGAAATAGACACAAGAATACAAAAAATTAAAATAACAAACTGGGAAAGATAGTGGAGAGCGATTGGCTTAACAAAAGACGAAATCGAAGACAATAAACATCAACTAGAGAAAAGGGTACCAAAAGATAACGACTACAGATACATTGAACTGCATATAAACAATTACAATTAAATCACTGACAGTTCAATGTAATAAACATATTTATTTTATCCCACTGTAAAACTGTGATAATAATTAAAGTAACTTTCACAGATATTCTATAAATGTCTTATGATTTTAATTAGTATGTTTAGGATACAGAAAACAAACAGCACTACCATACACATGGAGAACACAGTAGAGTCACAAGATAAGCATAGTACCTGATTAACAATAAGAAAAGAAACATCTCTTTAAATATACATTCAACATTCAAGTTACTTACCATCTCAAACTATCTGGTTATACATTTAGACACATACATATACAATTAAATACATCATCATGCACAAAATACACAATCCACAACACTACATACACAATAAAAACAACAATTGTTTTAACTTCAGTACATAAGAAAGACGCTATACGGTAATGAGATAACTTAAAACAAGTATATTCAGAGTACATTAAGGGTAACAAGGAGACACAGGTATCCAAATATTACTTGAAACTCTGAACTGCCGTATAGAATGAGTACAGATACCAGCAGTCAATTTGACATTGTACTTAATTAATTAGTGAGAGTCAGATATGTACATATTTTTTCCATTTTTTATAATTACCAGAATGCACAGAAGATGAATTAAAGAATTGTGGAACCGTGCAAGCACCACCGTAAATCCGTCCAGATAGCTGGAAAATGTAGCATTCCAGGTCTACAATCCTATGGCGCCAAACCAGCACAAACCAGCTAGCTGAAAAGACCAGTCCAGATTAAACAAGTGGGACAAACCACACTTAAGGTTAAATAACTTATTGCTAGTAGGTTTAATGATTGGTAATATCATGTCATCGGTCATGCTGCATATTCCATCAAGCAGGTGTAAATTATCACATTACATATTCCATCGATCAGAGGTAAATGATCATATTCCACATTCCATCGATCAGATGTAAATTAGCAGATTGCATATTCCATTCATTATAAGTAAGCTATCAGCCAATCCAGGTATAACAGTCAAGTTTCAGATACCAAATGAGAGAAACCTACGGTATCGAAAATAGAACACAGCAAAGCTGAGAATTGATAATATTACAACAGACGACAACAATATCAAGCACAAGTACAACAAGAACACTGATGTCATCAAATACCTAATGATGTCGACACAAACTACGGTGATTAGGTCCGAGGGAACGGCAAGCCATAATAGACAATGGTAGAATCACCGAGAAACATATCATCACACATATTACAATGATGATAACAATATATCGTTATGCCATTGTGATATATAATTTGGCATACACATCATTATTCATGTGAAAATTTTCTTACATATGCAGAGGGTGTGAGTACTTAATAGTTTATCTTTTGCAGCAAGAATACAAGACAAGAGAAACACCAACCAAGACTAATCAAGAGACACAAATCATATAGTATAACAACGGTGGCAACAAGAATAACATGAAATGACACGGTCAAGAAACAAATGTGCAACAAATGACACGAGTGGATGGTAGTATTTAATTTTAATATTCATGTCACAACATATAAGCACATTGATAATGTAAATCAATGTCACATTTTTAATTTGCTGTCAGTGTATGATATTGCATGAATATCTCATATAGGTCAATGAAATTTATTGTTGATAATTTTATTCATTGATTGACATATTCCATAATATAGATGATCATGCATACATATGTACATATATATTAAGGTACATCTCCATTGTTCAACACTGAATGAGTCTAGCATACTAACATAAGGCTAAAAGACGGCATTGGACGGGAATGAAGAATGCAAGTAACAGAAAGCGGTTCAACATCAACCAGCAGGGAAGATAGAAAATCAAAGTATTATAAACTTTGACAGACACAAAGATATTGGTAAATGAGTCTACAATATAGATCTATCGGCAATAAGATGAACTTGCGGTTATAAGACGAAAAGACATCTGTCACGAAGAAGAAGTAATCACCCTAGACAACTGAAATATAAGAAGACCGCAAGCAGACAAGGGCTTATGCAACAACCCCATCTATGAGTATTAAAGTAATACGTCACACGGTAGACCCAAATGACAACTCAGAAGTACAGCGGTACAAAAGTCATGTACATATTGCTCATATTCCATGATACCATATATGAATAATAATATAGATGGTAATGGTACCTATTAACCACGCATATCCCCTCATTCGGACGTAATGGCCTTGATAGGTTTGAGGTTGCTTGTCTATAGAGCAAATGAGGGACTACTATGGGGAGGCCACGGGACCTTATGAAGCTCATAGTATGTTAGACCACCCCCCCCCCCCCCCCATAGGTTGGCTACACGTCGTCTGCGCGGAAAGTAGGTTGATAGGGCGTGCCTGAACATAAAAATATTTTTTTTTCTTTTTGTGCAGTGGTTAATGGAATGCCATGCTATCATGTTGTCAGACATAATAGGGTTGTGGAAGTACAACAATATAGTATACAGTAATAACCTGACTACTCATATCGCTTCATGTCATGGGATTAAAAAACCAAATAGACCAGTGTTTCCCAACGTGGGGCCCACGCCCCACAGGGGGGCAAATGGATTGTTAAGGGGGGCAATTCGAAAATGGAAGAAATCGGCTGGATATAACAAAACGGGGAGACTTGAGACTGAAGTTAACTAAATTGGAACCTGACATAAAATCTCTTTGCAGCAAGCATCAAGCGCAAGGATCTCACTAAATTTAAATAATTACTACTAATTTCTTAGTGATTTCTTCCTAAAACCTATCGGTCCTTTGGTTAGGATCGGGTGTATTTGCTGCTCCCCCCCCCCAGTAGTGCGCCTGTTCTGGTCGGGGGACGGGATGATTAAATAAACACCCATCACATATCTTCACCTTAGATGTGGGCCTGGTGGACCACTGTGGGCAATAGCTCACAGTGAGACTAAGGGTCCATACACAAAACAGGGGGAGACGGGGGAACCGCCAAACCAAAAGAAAAAATACAAATCCACCCAACACAACCGACACACTGTGACCGGGGGGGGGGGGGGGGGGACTCTGGGAACCTTCTAAAAAAATGCAAGTTTCTTTAGTGAACATTTCAATTTTTGAATATTAAAAATGATGCATATGTTGGGGGGTGGGGGGGGGGGCAATAAGAATTTTAGAATGTCTTAGGTGGGGCATAGCACAAAAAAGGTTGGGAAACACTGAAATAGACTGTACAAATGGCTACACCATTTTCAAAAAATGGGGGGGGGGCATAATGCCATGGACCGATATGAGGTAGACAGCGGTAAACGGATAGAGTAAGAACATGTTTACAAGAGAAGAAGAATCGGCATAGTGAGAACGGTTCACATGATCACTATGAACAAAGAACACACGATTAAGTTAAGAGAAATCGGGGAGCAACAGATGATGATAAGGAACAAAGGGAAGTGACTCCAAGGAGTTGCGTATCACGTGACATTAGTTGTGTGGTACACGGGAACAGACGCGGCGAGACAGAGTCAGTCTTACCAGGGTCTTTGTACAAGACGGTTGTGAAAGCGAGTGCAGAAGTCAAGCGACATGAAGTCGACATTACTCCAGGGTTGAAAAGATACTTCAACCTGAGGCCAGAGTGCGTCGCCGAAGTTGAACGGCTGAGTATACAAGCCTGTCACGCTCGACAACCTGTACGCCGAGCGAACGGCAGTTGAGCTCAGCACCCGCCAGGTCAAGCCAGGCTGTAAGTTGGTGATTAGCGATAACTATCTATTGTGTAGGAGATAGTTTACAGCGTTGAACTTTAGATAACTTGATTTAGAATCATCGCATGTCAGTCCACACCTGTTGGTAATTGATTGTATAACGGCGGCGATGACTGTCAAGAATAAACACTGACCACAATGGCGAGGACATTGGTTTGTTTGATATTCTCCGTTGTTACATGTTCCTGCTTAAAACTGTCCTTGTGGCTGAATAGATGAACCGGTAATCAGCTACATGGCAAGTGGGAGGCTCGAATATAATAAAGCAGGAGCACCAAAAATAAGAGTTACCTTCAAGAAAATTCGGTAACATTCAGACAAAGGACAAGGAAGGTCACATTGGACGCCATTTGCAATTTTGAATGAAGGCGTCAACAAATAAGTTCAACTATCAAAGCGTGGTGTGAATATCTCTTATAATACAAACATTTAAGCCACAAAGCTGAACACAACAAATGAAATATCAATTTTGACAAATATTGACCCTGGCTGAGAAAACATTGGAGTTGTGAAATCCGAATAAACTCTCAAAGACATTGACAAGTGTCAAGAACTATGTGTCAAGGAGTCTAGAAAGAAAGACTCATGAATTACCGGGAGACATTCAACAATTGAAAAGGAAAAAGAGTCAAGAAAGTGAACCTACAAATACAAAGACGGCACAGGATCAGTTGTTCAAAGTGCTAACAGACAGTCCTGTCAACAGTTAAAACGCATAATATACGAGAATATATCAAAACAACGATGATGGCTGAATTTTGACTGAAATATCGCAACTACAGTGATATAAGTAGTAAGGAATGCGACAACTGAGTCGATTTTGAGGGAAAATCAAAATTTCAATTGAATACTTCAAGACGACAAAGATGATCATAACTACACGTGGAAGAAAGGTAGAAACCATCTAGCAGTCGTATACCAAGATATTTTCATCTGGAGAATCAGACTTTTTCTAAGACATTTTTCCAAAATTCAACTTTAGTCTCCAACCAACATGAAACAATTTAAACAACCGAAGTCAACATATCAATTCAGTCCAGAACAATAACACGACATCATCACAATGAATCTACATAATATTAAAGTTTTTCCATTCAAGTTACAGAGTAGGCCAGAATTTCGTGACAAATCTATCTGACGTTGGAGCCTACGTCAACTATCAACACTCAAGACCTCGACTACTGGAGGGAAGACGCCGGACCAGTGAAGAACCGCATCGCAGCAGCAGCAACAAGGCATCAGGCCAGGGAAATTGTCTGACTGTGTTTGTATCATTTTGTGCGGCTGGTTAGAGTGGATATTTGGTTATTTTCTCCACAGGTTTTTGTCATTTTTCTCCATCACAGATGTTGAGCTTACATCGAGCAAAAGTACTGAGATAATTTATGAATTAATTCAAGATCTCAATAAGAATTCTCAGTGACCAAAAACGAGAGCAACGAGCATCACACATATGTTCTGAGTGTTCCAGTGCTGATAAATTAAGATAGTATACTTCATATAAACACTCATAGTATACATCACCTATCTTTTCTGGTGTAATATTTAAAACCTGGTAACACCACGATAACATTACACAAAGGTTACTTCTAGTTGTGAGTATCAGTGAATAACGTCACAACAATCAACTCTAAATAAGCACACCATCAGTCACCACTTAACCAAAGACAGCATATGCCAGATACTATTGATACCATGGGCTGCTAAGACATCACATTCGTACCAGAGTAGGTGAGCACATCTAACAAACATGTCGTCATTACAAGACTTCATAGCCATGGGAGAGAAGTGTGGCATGACAGGGCCTGACCTAGCAGCATAGGCAAAATAAGAATTAAAAGAACATCAAGCACAACAACGTGAAGAAAGAGCAGCTGCAAAGGAAGCCAGGGAGGCACAAGCAGCGATAGAAGAAAAAAAATGGAGGCACAAGCAGCGATAGATAAAAAAAAATAGAGGCACAAGCAGCCGTAGATAAAGAAAAAATGAAGGCAAAAGTAGCCATAGATAAAGAAAAAAGAGAGGCACTGGAGAAACAAACAGAAAATGAACTGGCAATAGAAAAGGAAAAAAATAGCCTTGGAGAAAGAAAGACTTGCCTTTGAGAAAGAGAGACTGGCAACAGAGTTATTAATTAAAGACAAAGAGATTGAGGGCAACTTAAAGGTTAAGACACTAGAGAAAGACAAAGACGCAGAGATAGCCCAGGCAAAGGTAACAGCAAAAGCTTTAGATCCTATTAAACGATATAGCGGGCTTATTAGAAACTTTACGCAAGGAGATTCCATCTCGGCATGGGTAACAAACTTTGAACTGTTAATGAACCACTACAAAGTTCCATCTGAAGACTGGGCCATACTCTTCCACAGGCATTTGGCCCTTGAGCCCTTAAAAGTGGTGGAGGTGATACCTGAAGACCTTCGCACTAACTACACATATGTTAGAAACCGAGTTCTATCACATTTCTCACTACACCAAGCAGGATTACGAACCAAATTTAGAATCTTAGCACCAAAAGCCAATCAAAATTTTCTAGATTATGTAGCAGAGACGACGTCACTCTTTGATAAATGGCTCAAAGCTGCCGACATAGGGTCGGACTTCAATAAATACGCGATCTCATGGTTCGAGACAAACTAATTTCCTCAGTTCCAGCAGAAATGGCAACATTCCTAGTAGAGAATAAATGTACAACGTTAGCAGAAATGGAAGCCAAAGGCGAAGCATTCTACAACGCCCATAGGGATATTTTCGCAGAAGGGGCGCAGCCAGACTTAGTGATAGGGGCAGCAGCCAATGGGTTCAACCAAATATATGATACAAAACCAAATAAAATCCAACAATATGACCCACAATATCGAGGAAGAGGACCATATTACAAGAATGAGAACGCACAAAGAGAACCAGAGAGAGCCAAAAAAGGATACTGGATACAATGTTATTGCAAGATACAACACGGCTCCCTGGAAATGTGTGACAAGAACCCGGATTGTGACACATATCTTCAGAACTGGATATCACAAAAAAACTAGCAAGTACACTGCTTACAAGAAGAATGTAAAATGTTATGTATGTAATACGTACGGACATGTAAGTAGAGGCTGCCAGGTTAGGAAAATTTGGAAAGAAGCCAGCGCAGCATTCCTATTTACTAGTAGTTCACCAAACGAATGTGAACAGACAAACGCAGTAAAAATGCAAACTGGAAAAAACGACAGTGATAACGATACAGACAATGAGGCGTGCATATACGAAGCCAATTCGATGTGTAAGATAGGTGAAAAGCTAGATGACAACTTAGCAACTAATGATGATAACAGCTCAAACACAGGTAATCTACCCACATGGCTAACAGATAAAAACATGGACTGGAAATCACTATCCCTCCGAGAAAATTTAAGCAAAGAAGAAAAAGACAAAGCAACCTTCGCAATAGAAAAGTTTAGTAAATTGGGTCCATCGTTTAGTGAAAGCACAGTAACAGTAAAACAGATCATAGGTCCTTATCTAAAAGGAAAAACAAACAAATGTAGAAAAACAAAAACAATTGCAAATGCCGCAGAAAAATATTCTCCACACTTAGGATATATATCTACTTCATCCTCGGATGAATAAGAAACTATACATCGACCAGTAAAGTCAAGAAATATGGGAAAACCTCGACAAATTGATAAGATTGACTATACTCAATTAGGATGGCAGAATAAAACTCCACCGAAAATACCTAATGTATGCTACACAAAATCTGACATAGCAAGAGAAACTTGGACAAAGTCAGGGATATCTAAATCAGAAATAGACACAAGAATACAAAAAATTAAAATAACAAACTGGGAAAGATAGTGGAGAGCGATTGGCTTAACAAAAGACGAAATCGAAGACAATAAACATCAACTAGAGAAAAGGGTACCAAAAGATAACGACTACAGATACATTGAACTGCATATAAACAATTACAATTAAATCACTGACAGTTCAATGTAATAAACATATTTATTTTATCCCACTGTAAAACTGTGATAATAATTAAAGTAACTTTCACAGATATTCTATAAATGTCTTATGATTTTAATTAGTATGTTTAGGATACAGAAAACAAACAGCACTACCATACACATGGAGAACACAGTAGAGTCACAAGATAAGCATAGTACCTGATTAACAATAAGAAAAGAAACATCTCTTTAAATATACATTCAACATTCAAGTTACTTACCATCTCAAACTATCTGGTTATACATTTAGACACATACATATACAATTAAATACATCATCATGCACAAAATACACAATCCACAACACTACATACACAATAAAAACAACAATTGTTTTAACTTCAGTACATAAGAAAGACGCTATACGGTAATGAGATAACTTAAAACAAGTATATTCAGAGTACATTAAGGGTAACAAGGAGACACAGGTATCCAAATATTACTTGAAACTCTGAACTGCCGTATAGAATGAGTACAGATACCAGCAGTCAATTTGACATTGTACTTAATTAATTAGTGAGAGTCAGATATGTACATATTTTTTCCATTTTTTATAATTACCAGAATGCACAGAAGATGAATTAAAGAATTGTGGAACCGTGCAAGCACCACCGTAAATCCGTCCAGATAGCTGGAAAATGTAGCATTCCAGGTCTACAATCCTATGGCGCCAAACCAGCACAAACCAGCTAGCTGAAAAGACCAGTCCAGATTAAACAAGTGGGACAAACCACACTTAAGGTTAAATAACTTATTGCTAGTAGGTTTAATGATTGGTAATATCATGTCATCGGTCATGCTGCATATTCCATCAAGCAGGTGTAAATTATCACATTACATATTCCATCGATCAGAGGTAAATGATCATATTCCACATTCCATCGATCAGATGTAAATTAGCAGATTGCATATTCCATTCATTATAAGTAAGCTATCAGCCAATCCAGGTATAACAGTCAAGTTTCAGATACCAAATGAGAGAAACCTACGGTATCGAAAATAGAACACAGCAAAGCTGAGAATTGATAATATTACAACAGACGACAACAATATCAAGCACAAGTACAACAAGAACACTGATGTCATCAAATACCTAATGATGTCGACACAAACTACGGTGATTAGGTCCGAGGGAACGGCAAGCCATAATAGACAATGGTAGAATCACCGAGAAACATATCATCACACATATTACAATGATGATAACAATATATCGTTATGCCATTGTGATATATAATTTGGCATACACATCATTATTCATGTGAAAATTTTCTTACATATGCAGAGGGTGTGAGTACTTAATAGTTTATCTTTTGCAGCAAGAATACAAGACAAGAGAAACACCAACCAAGACTAATCAAGAGACACAAATCATATAGTATAACAACGGTGGCAACAAGAATAACATGAAATGACACGGTCAAGAAACAAATGTGCAACAAATGACACGAGTGGATGGTAGTATTTAATTTTAATATTCATGTCACAACATATAAGCACATTGATAATGTAAATCAATGTCACATTTTTAATTTGCTGTCAGTGTATGATATTGCATGAATATCTCATATAGGTCAATGAAATTTATTGTTGATAATTTTATTCATTGATTGACATATTCCATAATATAGATGATCATGCATACATATGTACATATATATTAAGGTACATCTCCATTGTTCAACACTGAATGAGTCTAGCATACTAACATAAGGCTAAAAGACGGCATTGGACGGGAATGAAGAATGCAAGTAACAGAAAGCGGTTCAACATCAACCAGCAGGGAAGATAGAAAATCAAAGTATTATAAACTTTGACAGACACAAAGATATTGGTAAATGAGTCTACAATATAGATCTATCGGCAATAAGATGAACTTGCGGTTATAAGACGAAAAGACATCTGTCACGAAGAAGAAGTAATCACCCTAGACAACTGAAATATAAGAAGACCGCAAGCAGACAAGGGCTTATGCAACAACCCCATCTATGAGTATTAAAGTAATACGTCACACGGTAGACCCAAATGACAACTCAGAAGTACAGCGGTACAAAAGTCATGTACATATTGCTCATATTCCATGATACCATATATGAATAATAATATAGATGGTAATGGTACCTATTAACCACGCATATCCCCTCATTCGGACGTAATGGCCTTGATAGGTTTGAGGTTGCTTGTCTATAGAGCAAATGAGGGACTACTATGGGGAGGCCACGGGACCTTATGAAGCTCATAGTATGTTAGACCACCCCCCCCCCCCATAGGTTGGCTACACGTCGTCTGCGCGGAAAGTAGGTTGATAGGGCGTGCCTGAACATAAAAATATTTTTTTTTCTTTTTGTGCAGTGGTTAATGGAATGCCATGCTATCATGTTGTCAGACATAATAGGGTTGTGGAAGTACAACAATATAGTATACAGTAATAACCTGACTACTCATATCGCTTCATGTCATGGGATTAAAAAACCAAATAGACCAGTGTTTCCCAACGTGGGGCCCACGCCCCACAGGGGGGCAAATCGATTGTTAAGGGGGGCAATTCGAAAATGGAAGAAATCGGCTGGATATAACAAAACGGGGAGACTTGAGACTGAAGTTAACTAAATTGGAACCTGACATAAAATCTCTTTGCAGCAAGCATCACTAAATTTAAATAATTACTACTAATTTCTTAGTGATTTCTTCCTAAAACCTATCGGTCCTTTGGTTAGGATCGGGTGTATTTGCTGCTCCCCCCCCCCCCAGTAGTGCGCCTGTTCTGGTCGGGGGACGGGATGATTAAATAAACACCCATCACATATCTTCACATTAGATGTGGGCCTGGTGGACCACTGTGGGCAATAGCTCACAGTGAGACTAAGGGTCCATACACAAAACAGGGGGAGACGGGGGAACCGCCAAACCAAAAAAAAAAAAATACAAATCCACCCAACACAACCGACACACAGTGACCGGGGGGGGGGGGGGGGGGGACTCTGGGAACCTTCTAAAAAAATGCAAGTTTCTTTAGTGAACATTTCAATTTTTGAATATTAAAAATGATGCATATGTTGGGGGGTGGGGGGGGGCAATAAGAATTTTAGAATGTCTTAGGTGGGGCATAGCACAAAAAAGGTTGGGAAACACTGAAATAGACTGTACAAATGGCTACACCATTTTCAAAAAATGGGGGGGGGGGGCATAATGCCATGGACCGATATGAGGTAGACAGCGGTAAACGGATAGAGTAAGAACATGTTTACAAGAGAAGAAGAATCGGCATAGTGAGAACGGTTCACATGATCACTATGAACAAAGAACACACGATTAAGTTAAGAGAAGTCGGGGAGCAACAGATGATGATAAGGAACAAAGGGAAGTGACTCCAAGGAGTTGCGTATCACGTGACATTAGTTGTGTGGTACACGGGAACAGACGCGGCGAGACAGAGTCAGTCTTACCAGGGTCTTTGTACAAGACGGTTGTGAAAGCGAGTGCAGAAGTCAAGCGACATGAAGTCGACATTACTCCAGGGTTGAAAAGATACTTCAACCTGAGGCCAGAGTGCGTCGCCGAAGTTGAACGGCTGAGTATACAAGCCTGTCACGCTCGACAACCTGTACGCCGAGCGAACGGCAGTTGAGCTCAGCACCCGCCAGGTCAAGCCAGGCTGTAAGTTGGTGATTAGCGATAACTATCTATTGTGTAGGAGATAGTTTACAGCGTTGAACTTTAGATAACTTGATTTAGAATCATCGCATGTCAGTCCACACCTGTTGGTAATTGATTGTATAACGGCGGCGATGACTGTCAAGAATAAACACTGACCACAATGGCGAGGACATTGGTTTGTTTGATATTCTCCGTTGTTACATGTTCCTGCTTAAAACTGTCCTTGTGGCTGAATAGGTGAACCGGTAATCAGCTACATGGCAAGTGGGAGGCTCGAATATAATAAAGCAGGAGCACCAAAAATAAGAGTTACCTTCAAGAAAATTCGGTAACATTCAGACAAAGGACAAGGAAGGTCACATTGGACGCCATTTGCAATTTTGAATGAAGGCGTCAACAAATAAGTTCAACTATCAAAGCGTGGTGTGAATATCTCTTATAATACAAACATTTAAGCCACAAAGCTGAACACAACAAATGAAATATCAATTTTGACAAATATTGACCCTGGCTGAGAAAACATTGGAGTTGTGAAATCCGAATAAACTCTCAAAGACATTGACAAGTGTCAAGAACTATGTGTCAAGGAGTCTAGAAAGAAAGACTCATGAATTACCGGGAGACATTCAACAATTGAAAAGGAAAAAGAGTCAAGAAAGTGAACCTACAAATACAAAGACGGCACAGGATCAGTTGTTCAAAGTGCTAACAGACAGTCCTGTCAACAGTTAAAACGCATAATATACGAGAATATATCAAAACAACGATGATGGCTGAATTTTGACTGAAATATCGCAACTACAGTGATATAAGTAGTAAGGAATGCGACAACTGAGTCGATTTTGAGGGAAAATCAAAATTTCAATTGAATACTTCAAGACGACAAAGATGATCATAACTACACGTGGAAGAAAGGTAGAAACCATCTAGCAGTCGTATACCAAGATATTTTCATCTGGAGAATCAGACTTTTTCTAAGACATTTTTCCAAAATTCAACTTTAGTCTCCAACCAACATGAAACAATTTAAACAACCGAAGTCAACATATCAATTCAGTCCAGAACAATAACACGACATCATCACAATGAATCTACATAATATTAAAGTTTTTCCATTCAAGTTACAGAGTAGGCCAGAATTTCGTGACAAATCTATCTGACGTTGGAGCCTACGTCAACTATCAACACTCAAGACCTCAACTACTGGAGGGAAGACGCCGGACCAGTGAAGAACCGCATCGCAGCAGCAGCAACAAGGCATCAGGCCAGGGAAATTGTCTGACTGTGTTTGTATCATTTTGTGCGGCTGGTTAGAGTGGATATTTGGTTATTTTCTCCACAGGTTTTTGTCATTTTTCTCCATCACAGATGTTGAGCTTACATCGAGCAAAAGTACTGAGATAATTTATGAATTAATTCAAGATCTCAATAAGAATTCTCAGTGACCAAAAACGAGAGCAACGAGCATCACACATATGTTCTGAGTGTTCCAGTGCTGATAAATTAAGATAGTATACTTCATATAAACACTCATAGTATACATCACCTATCTTTTCTGGTGTAATATTTAAAACCTGGTAACACCACGATAACATTACACAAAGGTTACTTCTAGTTGTGAGTATCAGTGAATAACGTCACAACAATCAACTCTAAATAAGCACACCATCAGTCACCACTTAACCAAAGACAGCATATGCCAGATACTATTGATACCATGGGCTGCTAAGACATCACATTCGTACCAGAGTAGGTGAGCACATCTAACAAACATGTCGTCATTACAAGACTTCATAGCCATGGGAGAGAAGTGTGGCATGACAGGGCCTGACCTAGCAGCATAGGCAAAATAAGAATTAAAAGAACATCAAGCACAACAACGTGAAGAAAGAGCAGCTGCAAAGGAAGCCAGGGAGGCACAAGCAGCGATAGAAGAAAAAAATGGAGGCACAAGCAGCGATAGATAAAAAAAAATAGAGGCACAAGCAGCCGTAGATAAAGAAAAAATGAAGGCAAAAGTAGCCATAGATAAAGAAAAAAGAGAGGCACTGGAGAAACAAACAGAAAATGAACTGGCAATAGAAAAGGAAAAAAATAGCCTTGGAGAAAGAAAGACTTGCCTTTGAGAAAGAGAGACTGGCAACAGAGTTATTAATTAAAGACAAAGAGATTGAGGGCAACTTAAAGGTTAAGACACTAGAGAAAGACAAAGACGCAGAGATAGCCCAGGCAAAGGTAACAGCAAAAGCTTTAGATCCTATTAAACGATATAGCGGGCTTATTAGAAACTTTACGCAAGGAGATTCCATCTCGGCATGGGTAACAAACTTTGAACTGTTAATGAACCACTACAAAGTTCCATCTGAAGACTGGGCCATACTCTTCCACAGGCATTTGGCCCTTGAGCCCTTAAAAGTGGTGGAGGTGATACCTGAAGACCTTCGCACTAACTACACATATGTTAGAAACCGAGTTCTATCACATTTCTCACTACACCAAGCAGGATTACGAACCAAATTTAGAATCTTAGCACCAAAAGCCAATCAAAATTTTCTAGATTATGTAGCAGAGACGACGTCACTCTTTGATAAATGGCTCAAAGCTGCCGACATAGGGTCGGACTTCAATAAATACGCGATCTCATGGTTCGAGACAAACTAATTTCCTCAGTTCCAGCAGAAATGGCAACATTCCTAGTAGAGAATAAATGTACAACGTTAGCAGAAATGGAAGCCAAAGGCGAAGCATTCTACAACGCCCATAGGGATATTTTCGCAGAAGGGGCGCAGCCAGACTTAGTGATAGGGGCAGCAGCCAATGGGTTCAACCAAATATATGATACAAAACCAAATAAAATCCAACAATATGACCCACAATATCGAGGAAGAGGACCATATTACAAGAATGAGAACGCACAAAGAGAACCAGAGAGAGCCAAAAAAGGATACTGGATACAATGTTATTGCAAGATACAACACGGCTCCCTGGAAATGTGTGACAAGAACCCGGATTGTGACACATATCTTCAGAACTGGATATCACAAAAAAACTAGCAAGTACACTGCTTACAAGAAGAATGTAAAATGTTATGTATGTAATACGTACGGACATGTAAGTAGAGTCTGCCAGGTTAGGAAAATTTGGAAAGAAGCCAGCGCAGCATTCCTATTTACTAGTAGTTCACCAAACGAATGTGAACAGACAAACGCAGTAAAAATGCAAACTGGAAAAAACGACAGTGATAACGATACAGACAATGAGGCGTGCATATACGAAGCCAATTCGATGTGTAAGATAGGTGAAAAGCTAGATGACAACTTAGCAACTAATGATGATAACAGCTCAAACACAGGTAATCTACCCACATGGCTAACAGATAAAAACATGGACTGGAAATCACTATCCCTCCGAGAAAATTTAAGCAAAGAAGAAAAAGACAAAGCAACCTTCGCAATAGAAAAGTTTAGTAAATTGGGTCCATCGTTTAGTGAAAGCACAGTAACAGTAAAACAGATCATAGGTCCTTATCTAAAAGGAAAAACAAACAAATGTAGAAAAACAAAAACAATTGCAAATGCCGCAGAAAAATATTCTCCACACTTAGGATATATATCTACTTCATCCTCGGATGAATAAGAAACTATACATCGACCAGTAAAGTCAAGAAATATGGGAAAACCTCGACAAATTGATAAGATTGACTATACTCAATTAGGATGGCAGAATAAAACTCCACCGAAAATACCTAATGTATGCTACACAAAATCTGACATAGCAAGAGAAACTTGGACAAAGTCAGGGATATCTAAATCAGAAATAGACACAAGAATACAAAAAATTAAAATAACAAACTGGGAAAGATAGTGGAGAGCGATTGGCTTAACAAAAGACGAAATCGAAGACAATAAACATCAACTAGAGAAAAGGGTACCAAAAGATAACGACTACAGATACATTGAACTGCATATAAACAATTACAATTAAATCACTGACAGTTCAATGTAATAAACATATTTATTTTATCCCACTGTAAAACTGTGATAATAATTAAAGTAACTTTCACAGATATTCTATAAATGTCTTATGATTTTAATTAGTATGTTTAGGATACAGAAAACAAACAGCACTACCATACACATGGAGAACACAGTAGAGTCACAAGATAAGCATAGTACCTGATTAACAATAAGAAAAGAAACATCTCTTTAAATATACATTCAACATTCAAGTTACTTACCATCTCAAACTATCTGGTTATACATTTAGACACATACATATACAATTAAATACATCATCATGCACAAAATACACAATCCACAACACTACATACACAATAAAAACAACAATTGTTTTAACTTCAGTACATAAGAAAGACGCTATACGGTAATGAGATAACTTAAAACAAGTATATTCAGAGTACATTAAGGGTAACAAGGAGACACAGGTATCCAAATATTACTTGAAACTCTGAACTGCCGTATAGAATGAGTACAGATACCAGCAGTCAATTTGACATTGTACTTAATTAATTAGTGAGAGTCAGATATGTACATATTTTTTCCATTTTTTATAATTACCAGAATGCACAGAAGATGAATTAAAGAATTGTGGAACCGTGCAAGCACCACCGTAAATCCGTCCAGATAGCTGGAAAATGTAGCATTCCAGGTCTACAATCCTATGGCGCCAAACCAGCACAAACCAGCTAGCTGAAAAGACCAGTCCAGATTAAACAAGTGGGACAAACCACACTTAAGGTTAAATAACTTATTGCTAGTAGGTTTAATGATTGGTAATATCATGTCATCGGTCATGCTGCATATTCCATCAAGCAGGTGTAAATTATCACATTACATATTCCATCGATCAGAGGTAAATGATCATATTCCACATTCCATCGATCAGATGTAAATTAGCAGATTGCATATTCCATTCATTATAAGTAAGCTATCAGCCAATCCAGGTATAACAGTCAAGTTTCAGATACCAAATGAGAGAAACCTACGGTATCGAAAATAGAACACAGCAAAGCTGAGAATTGATAATATTACAACAGACGACAACAATATCAAGCACAAGTACAACAAGAACACTGATGTCATCAAATACCTAATGATGTCGACACAAACTACGGTGATTAGGTCCGAGGGAACGGCAAGCCATAATAGACAATGGTAGAATCACCGAGAAACATATCATCACACATATTACAATGATGATAACAATATATCGTTATGCCATTGTGATATATAATTTGGCATACACATCATTATTCATGTGAAAATTTTCTTACACATGCAGAGGGTGTGAGTACTTAATAGTTTATCTTTTGCAGCAAGAATACAAGACAAGAGAAACACCAACCAAGACTAATCAAGAGACACAAATCATATAGTATAACAACGGTGGCAACAAGAATAACATGAAATGACACGGTCAAGAAACAAATGTGCAACAAATGACACGAGTGGATGGTAGTATTTAATTTTAATATTCATGTCACAACATATAAGCACATTGATAATGTAAATCAATGTCACATTTTTAATTTGCTGTCAGTGTATGATATTGCATGAATATCTCATATAGGTCAATGAAATTTATTGTTGATAATTTTATTCATTGATTGACATATTCCATAATATAGATGATCATGCATACATATGTACATATATATTAAGGTACATCTCCATTGTTCAACACTGAATGAGTCTAGCATACTAACATAAGGCTAAAAGACGGCATTGGACGGGAATGAAGAATGCAAGTAACAGAAAGCGGTTCAACATCAACCAGCAGGGAAGATAGAAAATCAAAGTATTATAAACTTTGACAGACACAAAGATATTGGTAAATGAGTCTACAATATAGATCTATCGGCAATAAGATGAACTTGCGGTTATAAGACGAAAAGACATCTGTCACGAAGAAGAAGTAATCACCCTAGACAACTGAAATATAAGAAGACCGCAAGCAGACAAGGGCTTATGCAACAACCCCATCTATGAGTATTAAAGTAATACGTCACACGGTAGACCCAAATGACAACTCAGAAGTACAGCGGTACAAAAGTCATGTACATATTGCTCATATTCCATGATACCATATATGAATAATAATATAGATGGTAATGGTACCTATTAACCACGCATATCCCCTCATTCGGACGTAATGGCCTTGATAGGTTTGAGGTTGCTTGTCTATAGAGCAAATGAGGGACTACTATGGGGAGGCCACGGGACCTTATGAAGCTCATAGTATGTTAGACCACCCCCCCCCCCCCCCCCCATAGGTTGGCTACACGTCGTCTGCGCGGAAAGTAGGTTGATAGGGCGTGCCTGAACATAAAAATATTTTTTTTTCTTTTTGTGCAGTGGTTAATGGAATGCCATGCTATCATGTTGTCAGACATAATAGGGTTGTGGAAGTACAACAATATAGTATACAGTAATAACCTGACTACTCATATCGCTTCATGTCATGGGATTAAAAAACCAAATAGACCAGTGTTTCCCAACGTGGGGCCCACGCCCCACAGGGGGGCAAATGGATTGTTAAGGGGGGCAATTCGAAAATGGAAGAAATCGGCTGGATATAACAAAACGGGGAGACTTGAGACTGAAGTTAACTAAATTGGAACCTGACATAAAATCTCTTTGCAGCAAGCATCAAGCGCAAGGATCTCACTAAATTTAAATAATTACTACTAATTTCTTAGTGATTTCTTCCTAAAACCTATCGGTCCTTTGGTTAGGATCGGGTGTATTTGCTGCTCCCCCCCCCCCCCCAGTAGTGCGCCTGTTCTGGTCGGGGGACGGGATGATTAAATAAACACCCATCACATATCTTCACCTTAGATGTGGGCCTGGTGGACCACTGTGGGCAATAGCTCACAGTGAGACTAAGGGTCCATACACAAAACAGGGGGAGACGGGGGAACCGCCAAACCAAAAAACAAAAATACAAATCCACCCAACACAACCGACACACAGTGACCGGGGGGGGGGGGGGGGGACTCTGGGAACCTTCTAAAAAAATGCAAGTTTCTTTAGTGAACATTTCAATTTTTGAATATTAAAAATGATGCATATGTTGGGGGGTGGGGGGGGGGGCAATAAGAATTTTAGAATGTCTTAGGTGGGGCATAGCACAAAAAAGGTTGGGAAACACTGAAATAGACTGTACAAATGGCTACACCATTTTCAAAAAATGGGGGGGGGGCATAATGCCATGGACCGATATGAGGTAGACAGCGGTAAACGGATAGAGTAAGAACATGTTTACAAGAGAAGAAGAATCGGCATAGTGAGAACGGTTCACATGATCACTATGAACAAAGAACACACGATTAAGTTAAGAGAAGTCGGGGAGCAACAGATGATGATAAGGAACAAAGGGAAGTGACTCCAAGGAGTTGCGTATCACGTGACATTAGTTGTGTGGTACACGGGAACAGACGCGGCGAGACAGAGTCAGTCTTACCAGGGTCTTTGTACAAGACGGTTGTGAAAGCGAGTGCAGAAGTCAAGCGACATGAAGTCGACATTACTCCAGGGTTGAAAAGATACTTCAACCTGAGGCCAGAGTGCGTCGCCGAAGTTGAACGGCTGAGTATACAAGCCTGTCACGCTCGACAAC
Organism: Cepaea hortensis; assembly: GCA_963921405.1. Lineage (NCBI taxonomy): Eukaryota > Metazoa > Mollusca > Gastropoda > Stylommatophora > Helicidae > Cepaea > Cepaea hortensis. The sequence goes on from OY992890.1 coordinate 80,563,862, forward strand.
CTGTACGCCGAGCGAACGGCAGTTGAGCTCAGCACCCGCCAGGTCAAGCCAGGCTGTAAGTTGGTGATTAGCGATAACTATCTATTGTGTAGGAGATAGTTTACAGCGTTGAACTTTAGATAACTTGATTTAGAATCATCGCATGTCAGTCCACACCTGTTGGTAATTGATTGTATAACGGCGGCGATGACTGTCAAGAATAAACACTGACCACAATGGCGAGGACATTGGTTTGTTTGATATTCTCCGTTGTTACATGTTCCTGCTTACAACTGTCCTTGTGGCTGAATAGACGAGCCGGTAATCAGCTACATGGCACAGGGTCCCACACCTTGTTACTTACTACAGATGGAACTTTACAGGGTCCCACATCTTGTTACTTACTACAGATGGATCCTTACGGGGTACCACATCTTGTTACTTACTACAGATGGAACCTTACAGGGTCCCATACCTTGTTACTTACTACAGATGGAACCTTACAGGGTCCCACACCTTGTTACTACTGATGGAACCTTACAAGGTCCCACACCTTGTTACTTACAGATGGAACCTTACAGGGTCCCACACCTTGTTACTTACTACAGATGGAACCTTACAGGGTCCCACACCTATTTACTTACTACAGATGGAACCTTACAGGGTCCCACACCTTGTTACTACAGATGGAACCTTACAAGGTCCCACACCTTGTTACTTACTACAGATGGAACCTTAAGGGTCCCACACCTTGTTACTACAGATGGAACCTTACAGGGTCCCATACCTTGTTACTTACTACAGATGGAACCTTACAGGGTCCCATACCTTGTTACTTACTACAGATGGAACCTTACAGGGTCCCACACCTTGTTACTTACTACAGATGGAACCTTACAGGGTCCCACACCTTGTTACTTACTACAGATGGAACCTTACAGGGTCCCACACCTTGTTACTTACTACAGATGGAACCTTACAGGGTCCCATACCTTGTTACTTACTACAGATGGAACCTTACAGGGCCCCACACCTTGTTACTTACTACAGATGGAACTTTACAGGGTCCCACACCTTGTTACTTACTACAGATGGATCCTTACAGGGTACCACATCTTGTTACTTACTACAGATGGAACCTTACAGGGTCCCATACCTTGTTACTTACTACAGATGGAACCTTACAGGGATATTCACGACAAATGCAGGCTGACTGTTGCTGTCCTGAAATATATTCAGGTTGACGTCTGTGGCTGTACTTAGAAGAGGAATTACATTATTGACTGAAGTCACCGTCTGGTGTTTCACTAGATTAAGCCAACGGGGAACGCAGCAGACGGCAGCAACTTCTGGCACTCTTCTCTGAGGTTCTGGTGCTAGAGAGGGCTAAATTGTGTCCAAGATTAGGGTCATATGACCTGGAGTGTCTTTTTATGGATACGCCGTTTGTGTGTGGTTGAGTAGATACACACACAGGCATGCGGTTAGATAAACAGCCAAGTATCAGGCAGTTAGGTATGTAGATAGATAGGTAGGCAAACAGATTGATTTATAGAGCGAACGAACTTTATTTTATAGATAGTTTGGTAGGTGGGTATGTAGACAGACAGACAGACTGATTGACAGACTAGCGGACAGACATGTAGAAAGATAATCATGCAGACATGCAGATACCTATCTAGCTGACTGCCCGAACAAACAGATAGATAGACAACGGACAAACAAATAGATAAACAAACAGACGGAATGACGGACGTTGCGGAGACTAGCCTTCATCAGCAAACAAATTGCAAGCCGTCAGTCCGCCTGTCATCTAACTGTTGTCTATCTGTTTGTTTGTCCAGACAGCCAGCTAGCTAGGTATTTACCTGCCTGCATGGTTATATATCTACCGCCTGTCTGTCTGTCTGTCTGTCTGTCTGTCTGTCTGTCTGTCTGTCTGTCTGTCTGTCTGTCTGTCTGTCTGTCTGTCTGTCTGTCTGTCTGTCTGTCTGTCTGTCTGTCTGTCTGTCTGTCTGTCTGTCTGTCTGTCTGTCTGTCTGTCTGTCTGTCTGTCTGTCTGTCTGTCTGTCTGTCTGTCTGTCTGTCTGTCTGTCTGTCTGTCTGTCTGTCTGTCTGTCTGTCTGTCTGTCTGTCTGTCTGTCTGTCTGTCTGTCTGTCTGTCTGTCTGTCTGTCTGTCTGTCTGTCTGCCTGCCTGCCTGCCTGCCTGCCTGCCTGCCTGCCTGCCTGCCTGCCTGCCTGCCTGCCTGCCTGCCTGCCTGCCTGCCTGCCTGCCTGCCTGCCTGCCTGCCTGCCTGCCTGCCTGCCTGCCTGCCTGCCTGCCTGCCTGCCTGCCTGCCTGCCTGCCTGCCTGTCTGTCTGTCTGTCTGTCTGTCTGGGATTTCGATTCCTGCCGTAGGTTCATTACCTACTTAACCCTTATATATTTACTACAATCACAATTTCAAAATAAATGAAGTAGTTAAAAACAGCTCAAGTAAGGGATCCTTTTACACACATTGAGATTCACTTGGTATATATTTTTTTTTTTAAATTCGCATATCCCTTACAGGACATCGCTGTCAACATCAGCATATGTCAGCTGATTGTTGATTTCTTGGCAAGATTACGCTCAGTAGGCTTTCTGAGCGGCCGGCTCACTTATCCCGCAAGTCACCAGCGCGGGTAGAACCGCTTCCAATTCTTGCGCGCTGCGAGACCCTGCGTGGATAAACGGGATTACGGAGAAAGTCGTGTAACTCTTCCGCCAGGGAGACCGGCTGGTATATGGTGCTAGCCCTATATGTTTATACCGGCTCTATGGCGAAGGATTTTTACGGACGCAATTCGTTATCCTGCATGCCGCCTTCGAAACATAACTCTAGGCGATTTGGCAGCAGACCGCCTTTCGTTGGCTTTCATACAATGGTATGGGAGCCGGTCTTTCAGAAAGCAATGGTAAACTTATTAGATGTATATCCTTTACAGGATGTTTGCAGTCAACACAAGCATTGTTTGCTGCTGTTGATGTCTTGGCAAGTTTACGTTCAGTAGTTTGCCATTGATTTCTGAACGACCGGCTCCCATACCATTTAATAAAAACTAGCACAACGCGGTCTGCTACCAAATCGCGCGCGGGTATACGGGATTACGAACCGCGTCCCCAACCCTTTCGCTACGGAGACCGGCAATGGCAAACTACTGAACGTAAATTTGCCAAGAAATCACAAACAGCCCAAAAATGCCGGAGTTGACTGCGACATCCTGTAAAGGATAATGCAACTATCTTATATGTGTATAGACCAATCAATCGGTACTCAGTGTGTGATGTGGTCAGTATAAATCCGGCTGAGTTTACGTCCCAGGATATTTCACAGTACGCAGTTTAGACTGGGTGAACTAGTAGGCTCCATTAACTGACGCAATGGGGATTCGAACACATGACCGACTGGCCTGCAGTCGGGCGTGCTACACACTGTGCCACTCCCAGACAGAGAGAGAGAGAGACACGCTATGAATTATTTCTTGAGCTTAACAGAGCCACGGGCCGCGGGCCCACCACAGCCAACCCCTGCCCTTTGACAGAAACCTCTGTCTGTTCTGGGGATTAGTCGTGGAAATGTTCTGTTGAGTTTTGTGATAACCTTGGAAAAACTACGGGCTTATTTCATTGTTGCTGACGCATCACCATTATCTTGTGCCGTGCCGATGATAATGGTTCGCTAGCTCACATGCTCATTAGAGTCGTGGATCAGGTAGGTCTTTATTGTAACAGTTATGCCAACTGACCAAGCTATCCACGTGTTTATCTTTTTGCCTTCCCGTTGTTTTGTTTGAATTAATCTTGCCAGTTGTTACCAAGTTGTTAAGTTTATTTATCCTCAGATCGTGCCCAACATTATCGAATATGTACGTCTAATTTCTCTAATCAATGTACGATTTTTATTTATTCATTGAAGGACTTTGTCGTTAAAATTTCCGCCTGACCATGTTTTTCTTTGCATTTCCCTCGCAAACCACATATCCATTGCCATTAGATGTTCTATAACAGAGCAGCCTTGCTACAGGGGAATCAGAAGGGGCGTGCAATGGGAAGATTAGTAGTAGCACGCTTGAGCACATCACTAAGGGGTAGAAGGCTCGTCGTGCTATGACGAGCCACATGGAAACAAGGTTAGTTTGGGATTGTTCCACCATCGGAGAAGGATGCTTGTTAACATCTGGTCAGACTTATACTGATGTTACTGATTTTTGTCAACAACGTTTGTACGATGCATCTCCGATTAAACTGAATTAAGAATATTCGGCCTTGGACTGACGTTTGTCCCTGTTGCTTTACTTTCACGCGCCACTGTTAGAATTCCTCACCTTGTATGCTGACTGTCCATGTTTCAGAGGCATATAACTGTGTAGGTTATATCTAGCACTTCCACACCGTTTTTCTTTCTCATCTTGACAGCTTTGTATTAGTCAGTATGTTGTCCATCTTGCAAAAGACTGCCTTTGTCGTAACGATTCTTGTTCTAATCTCTGCGAGGGACCTCTCATCAGATGAAATTACAATTTATACTGCAATTAGCTATTTTTCAGTTTGTTTGTTTATTGTCCACGTTTGGTATCCGTATAATAGTACAGGTTCTATGAAGCACTTCTATACTCTTTTTCTCGTTGCAGTTGACATCTTGTTATTGGTCAATATGTTTTCCATTTTACAAAAGGCAACCATTGCCATGGCGATTTTTGTTCTGCTTTCTTCAAGGCACTTTCCAGCATATGTTATGTTATGACAATTCCAAAATAGTATTACCTATACTGCCAAGAAAGGAAGCAATGGCAGATTGCCTTCTTTAAAGATGCATCGCTGCGTTAAAGAACACAATAGGACAAGCAAACACTGCATTCTATCAACTGAAAAACGTTTTGTGCAAAGTCAATGTCTTTGAAAGTTAGAAAAAGAGTTCTTGCATTTTACATAGTGCCAGTTTTAACAGACGGCTGCGAATCCTGGACAAGTAGTAAACAGGCCAACAAATCCATGGATGCCCTGGAAGTGTCGTTATATAGAAGAATGCTGAAAATGAATTGGACAGCCAAAACCAGCAATTTGGGCGTATTAAGGGGAAATTGAGTCGCAAAGACAACTTATCACAAACATCAGAAAAAAGGCAGTCATCGTTTGTTTTGGCCACGATATGAGAAAACAAAAACTGGAACATGTTGTGACAACCAGAAAGATTTGCGAAAAGCGTGAAAAGATTCTTAACAGTCTTGTGTCATTGCACGGAAGAGAGTCAACATCAAATTGATCTATGACGTCGGAGATCGTAATTTATGGAGAGGCATGATCGCCCACGAGCCGGCAAGGTACTGGATGATAATGATGATAAAATCGGGTTGCTATTGCTGACTAGCCTATTACATTTCTACAGATTTTTCAAAGCGTTATTGCTAACGAAAAACTGTGCTAGAAATTGTACTTGATCCTTGTGTTTTCAACCGCTGAGTTGGAATTCGGAAAACGGAAGATCGTTTCTCTAGCCAACAAAGCAGAAATGGAGCGGAGGTTATTTAACACCAAAAGTATCTTACGCCTTATAATGTCCGTAATTTCCATTGTTGTCTTTGGAGTATTACGTGGTTAGGTTCTAATCTCGTATATGGTGATCAGCGAAACTCGAGTCTAGTGCTTCTAGTCTGACGTGGACAAGGCCCAAGTTTCGTACCAACGTTACCGGTAGTGGGTTGTGCTCAATCTTTAAATCTCAAACCCCGAAACAACCAAATAAATCTATTCGCTGGTTGTTGAAGATGGGGAGAGCGTATGGGAATCTCCTGCGTGTAGTGAAGTCGGTTCTTGACGCAACTCAGCTCAACTTAAAAGAGTTAACAGACTCTGTTGCCAAATAAAACGTAGGTTTGTACCAAACACAAATGAATGACGGGATATGGAAAGTAGGGGTGTGCCACAGTTATGACTTAAAAGTTGTTATTATTTTAGCAGACATGTTGTATTATAACGCAATGACAACATTTCGACGATATGTAAGTCCATGGCAGATACAGGAAGTCGCTTAAGACGATTAATCATCCTGTGCCACATGATCAGTTAAAAGAAGGGTGGTTAGTTAGTTACTGTTGTGTGTATGTGTGTGTATGTGTGCGCGCGCGCATTGTTTTCACCGGAGAGAGTTGCTTGAACGTCGTTTGAGCTATTCGAGTGGTAATTTTGAAAAGAACTAATCCGTAGAAGGACCCGCCTTTGCCGTTGGCTTCTTGTAGTTTTGTTATTCTACTGAGATCATTATGTGAGTGCTGATTATTATTGTTTGGCGATACTGGAGATTTGGAAGCAGATCGTCTTGCGTTTATTTTCACAATGGAAAAAAATGTTGGTCTTTAAGAAAACAACGGCAAACTACTGAACCTAGAACATCACCAACATACACACAATCTTGGGGTTAATTGCGACGTCTTGTAAAGTACAACCAATAAACTTTTCAGCTGTTAGTACTCTTTTCGACTTTGAATGTATAACACAACGTCAGGTTTATCATAAGCTGCGGGTCTAATGAAATACAGAGGTGATGTCTAACTAAACTGCATTCCGTGTAACTGTATTAGAAAAGCCGGCAGTTTATAATTGTGTTCTCAGTGTTCTCAGTGTAGTAAATGCCAGGAAAATGCGATTGTCTGGGAGATCTGTGAAAATGCTAAGATGTAATCGTGTAGAAATGTGCTTGCGCCCAGCGAGAGAGAGAGAGAGAGAGAGAGAGAGAGAGAGAGAGAGAGAGAGAGAGAGAGAGAGAGAGAGAGAGAGAGAGAGAGAGAGAGAGAAACAGACAGACAGAGAGACAGAGATAATATGAGAGATAGAGAGAGACAGAGAGATATAGCGAGAGAGGCAGAGAGAAAGAGATGCAGGCAGCGAGAGACAGAGACAGTCAGAAACAGAGAGAGAGAAAGACAGATTGAGAGAGTATATACAGTCGGGAGATATGTGAAAATGCTAATATATAACCCCGTAGAAACGAGTGCTTGTAACCAGCACCAGAGAGAGAGAGAGAGAGAGAGAGAGAGAGAGAGAGAGAGAGAATGAGAGAGATAGAAACAGAGATAGAGAGAATGAGAGAGATAGAGAGAGAGACAGATATAGCGAGAGAGACAGAGAGGGAGAGACGCAGACTGGGAGAGACAGAGACAATCAGAAACAGATACAGAGAGACAGAGAGTATATACATGCCGCAGTCGGGAGATATGTGAAAATGCTAATATATAACCCTGTAGAAACGATGTGATTGTAACAAGCACCAGAGAGAGAGAGAGAGAGAGAGAGAGAGAGAGAGAGAGAGAGAGAGAGACAGAGAGAGAGAGAGAGAGAGAGAGAGAGAGAGAGAGAGAGAGAGAGAGAGAGAGAGAGTCGATACATGCTGCAGTCGGGAGATAAAATCCCGCGGGATGCCCTCGATACAATTCTCCTTCTGGGTATTGAGGACATTCCAGATCGTTGTTTGAAGAGGTGACATGGGTGTCAGTTGATATTTCCACATGTTTACCAGCAGCGGGATTTTCCCACAACGGTGCCCACCCAGAGAATATCAGGTGTTGGGTGGCATAATCCCACAATGCAAATCTTCTACAGTGTTAGTTCTTCTACCACCTGTATCGTCTTTTCACTTGAGTTAAGTTGAGCTACGAACCGACATGACTGCACTAAGGACATTCCGATATGCGCCACGCCCTTTCGTTCAGCAGCCAGCGAAGAGCCACACTACTAATCGTTCTGTTCATTCCCCCGCACTCCCGCATGGCTAGAGTAAAAAGTCCATACAGTTCTCACAATCTGTGACATCTGAAGCGAGGTGAGCCATTCCACACGAAACATTCCGTTCTGTCCCTTACCATGCATGCTCCTTGAATCCCTAAAGAATACAATGTGTGTTGCAGTCCAATGTATACATACGCGTAGTTCCAAAATTCTTGGTGCCAATTCTGAAGGTTTTAAAAAAGTGAAACAAAGTCGGCGACCCAGATTCTTTGCGGTGTTCTTCGCGTGACATCAAAACCTGTTATAGAAAAGCCTTATTTCCTCTTGATTGGCGGAGTTATTCTTATTTCTTCATCTTTAGACTTGTTCATAGGGGTTAGGGTTTTGTGGCTACGTTTTTCTGCGAACTAAATAACTGACTGACTGACTGGCTGGCTGGCTGGCTGGCTGGCTGGCTGGCTTGCTGACTGACTGACTGACTGATTGACTGACTGACTGACTAGCTTTCCTTAAGGACTCCATTAGCACACGGGCATCTAAGAGTATACTGTTATTGTAGTCCAGCCAAGGTCTAATTGGTGGGGCCATTATCTCTCCATGCATGCTATACATATTTTGTCTTCCGTAAGTTTTCTGTTGAATAATATACCTAGAAAGTTAATACCTAGAAAGAAATTCAATCACAGCAGTCGGGCGAAAATTCTGTGCTGCAACTCCAGTCATCAGGTACATAACCACACCGATCACCATCCCAGCAGTAAAAGAACCTGTAGCTTTGTACGCCAAATCAAATTGTATTTATCAATTTACATGCAGATGTGAGGCCATCTACATAGGTAGAACTGAGCCACAGTTACATTGCAGGGTTTCGGAACACATTCCGAACTGGGTGGACAAGATACTACACACAGAAGATGGTAGCCTAGGCAGGCCGACACACCGGAACAGTCCTGCTTCATCAGTCGCAAGACTTGTGCTCGAGAGCGGTCACGTGGTTGAAAGAGACAGTGCCTTCCGTGTGTTGTTCAACACACAAAGTAGTCGATTGTTAAAGTTTGCTGAAGCTATAATAATCAACTTTTGTAAGCCGTCCTTGTGCATGCAGAAAGACATGTTAGTCAGTTTAAAATTACCGTGGTAGACAATCGACATTACTGTGCGAACATGTGTATATTTCAGTTTGAAGGATTTATCTAGTTAATTCACTTTACGTTGTGTGATTTCTGCAGTATGTACCTGACGAGATGCAGCGAAATATGCCAGGCAATAAATCGTGCAATCTATTGTTTGTGTCTTCGTTATCCAAAACCTAGAAAGTTGTCTATTGGCCATACTCTATGCAACTGGGCAGTCTAAGTGATTACGCCTCGCTGTCCTAAGGTTGTGGGTTCAATTCTGCCTATGTAGGTTGTGTGTTCAATTTAGGCAAACCAGTCAATTCATGTTTTTGTGTGTGATTTATTCAGTGTATTTTGTCATCCTTTGTAGTCCCTTCACGCCGTCCTTATATTATTATTTATCTCTGTCTACAGTTCACCTCTCCCTATGTTTTATGCCTCCTTCTATGTAGTTTGCCTTGTGGGTTCCTGTAAAAGGTCTTTCTAGTCAGGTCTTCTCAGTGCCCCAGCGTCTTTCCCTCATCTCTTGATTCGCTGGAATTCTCTAATTCTAATTATCTACGTAAGTTCTGCATTAGTGCTAAGGCGTAAGGACCAAAATCCACACTAGTCGGTCTTGCGAGGCGGTGGACAACGAGGCTAAGATGTTCAGGGATCTACTTTTCAACAACCGGCTTTGGGGTGAAGGGGTTACAAATGCAATTCGTAATCCCGCATACCACGTTCGAAACACAGCGGCCGGCGATTTAGAAGCAGACGGCCTTACGTTGGATTCCCATACAAAAGGTAGCAGTGCCGGTCGTTTAGAAAGCAATGGTAAACTACTGAAGGTAAACTTGCCAAGAAATCACAAACAGCCAAAAATTATGGGGTTGACTGCAACGTACTGCAGCTAACTTATTTTAAACTTTTCAATATTTTACCGCAACAAAATAATCGTATTTTCGGAAATTGATAAAAACAAATTACACCCACCTGTATTTTTGTCAAGAGTGGAATTTCACATTATCTAATTAAAATAATTAAGAGATTTTCGGCGAGTTTTCGTGTTAACCGCTTTGCACTGATGCAAACCGAAATTGGCAAGTTTAATGCATGCATAAAATACGAGCGCCACGTCCTGACATGCCTCACTGGCTGAGAGCTAGTCTGACACGCCATAAAAAGGCTGCTCTAGTTATTCAAGGCCAGATAAATAACACGGATTGTTAAATAATTAGAGTAGTCGGCCATGTTGTTGGTATGACGTATGCACAATGCAGACGTTTCGACACAATAGCGTCTTTTTCTATCTAAAAGAAGAAGAGGGAAAATAAAATAAGCACACACATACAAAGTTACATTATTTTCTTCTTTCAGTCCATGCCGTGTGGAATTGGTGATCTTGTCTGATCACAGTCTATTGTCTCGTGTACAGCCAATCATTTCTGTTACCGATGTTCTTCCATGATATTATGCCAAACTGTCCAGGATCTTCTCTGTTTGTCTCTCTTTCCCTCCCCTCCTCTCAAGCTTTCCATTTCTCATGACATACTCAAAGAATGTGCACTGTCTTCTGATGCGAGCAGCCAGTTCGCTTTGTGAGTAAACGTGTTTCAAGATAATTTTCATTACTCTTCCTATTCGTCCACGGTGGTCTCGATCTTTCTTCTCAACAAAAAGAACCACATCTCTGCAGCGTGTACAAAATTATATAGCAAATGCGTATCAACCATCGACTGTCACTTTGTCACATCTTACATCGGCTATTACTATGTCACATTTTATATCAGTTGTCCCTATGTCACATATTATGTCGGCTATCACCGTGTCACATCTTACATCGGCGGTCACTGTGCCACATCTTACATCGGCTGTCACTGTGCCACATCTTACATCGGCTGTCACTGTGCCACATCTTACATCGGCTGTCACTGTGCCACATCTTACATCGGCTGTCACTGTGCCACATCTTAAATCGGCTGTCAGTGTGTCATATCTTCCATCGGCTGTCACAGTATCACATCTTACATCAGCTGTCAGTGTGTCACATCTTCCATCGGCTGTCACCGTGTCACATCTTACATCGGCTATCATTGTGTTACCTCTTACATCGGCTGTCAGTGTGTCATATCTTCTATCGGCTGTCACCATGTCACATCTTACATCGGCTATCATTGTGTTACCTCTTACATCGTCTGTCACTGTGTCACATCTTGGTATTAAGTGGCAAGACAAAATCACAAATACTGAAGTATTGGAAAGATCAGGTTGTGTGACGGTTTATTCCATGTTCAGTCTTCGTAGACTTAGATGTATAGGACATCTTAGGAGGATGGATGATGGTAGAATACCAAAGGACATCGTTTTAGGTGAATTACAGATGGGTAAGAGATCTCAGGGTCGGCCTCTACTACGATACAAAGATGTGTGTAAGCGGGACATGATTGATACAGGCATTGATAATGCACATTGGGAGCAAGCCGCCGCTGAACGTGTTGCATGGAGGGCAAACATCAGAAATTAAATAAAGACAAAGGAGAAAATTATTGCAGATAAGTCACACACCGAGCGTGTGAGACGTAAGATGGTGCATGGTGGTGGAAATAACCACATGTTCACATGCACCCACTGTGAACGGACATTTACAGCGCAAATTGGCCTTATCAGTCACATGTGCTACTGCCATAGGTAAAGGTTATTATGCCTTTTTAAAGCACAAACTATCGCCTGTCAAGACGGCAAGGTGCCAATGTGTATATGTGTCACATATTACATCGTCTGTCACTGTGTCACATCTGACATCGGTTGTCACAGTGCCACATCTTACATCGTCTGTCAGTGTGTCACATCTTACATCGACTGTCACTGTGCCACATCTTACATCAACTGTCACTGTGCCACATCTTACATCAGCTGTCACTGTGTCACATCTTACATCAACTGTCACCGTGCCACATCCTATATCGGCTGTCACTGTGTCACATCTTACATCAACTGTCACCATGCCACATCCTACATCGGCTGTCACTGTGCCACATCTTACATCGGCTGTCACTGTGCCACATCTTACATCGGCTGTCACTGTGCCACATCTTAGATCAACTGTCACTGTGCCACATCCTACATCGGCTGTCACTGTGCCACATCTTACATCGGCTGTCACTGTGCCACATCTTACATCAACTGTCACTAAGCCACATCTTACATCAGCTGTCACTGTGCCACATCTTACATCAGCTGTCACGGTGCCACATCTTACATCAACTGTCACTGTGCCAACTCTTACATCAACTGTCACTGTGCCACATCTTACGTCGGCTGTCACTGTGTCACATCTTACATCAACTGTCACTGTGCCACATCTTACGTCAGCTGTCACTGTGTCACATCTTACATCAACTGTCACATTGCCACATCTTACATCAGCTGTAACTGTGCCACATCTTACATCAACTGTCACTGTGCCACATCTTACATCAGCTGTCACTGTGCCACATCTTACATCAGCTGTCACTGTGCCACATCTTACATCAACTGTCACTGTGCCAGATCTTACACCAGCTGTCAATGTGCCACATCTTACATCAACTGTCACTGTGCCACATCTTACATCAACTGTCACTGTGCATCATCTTACGTCGTCTGTCACTGTGCCACATCTTACATCAACTGTCACTGTGGCACATCTTACATCATCTGTCACTGTGTCACATCTTACATCTGCTGTCACTGTGCCACATCTTACATCAGCTGTCACTGTGTCACATCTTACATCAACTGTCACAGTGCCACATTTTACATCAGCTGTCACTGTGCCACATCTTACATCAGCTGTCACTGTGCCACATCTTACATCAACTGTCACTGTGCCACATCTTACATCAGCTGTCACTGTGCCACATCTTACATCAGCTGTCACTGTGCCACATCTTACATCAACTGTCACTGTGCCACATCTTATATCAACTGTCACTGTGCCACATCTTACATCGGCTGTCACTGTGTCACACCTTACATCAGCTGTCACTGTGTCACATCTTACATCAACTGTCACTGTGCCACATCTTACATCAGCTGTCACTGTGCAACATCTTACATCAGCTGTCACTGTGTCACACCTTGCATCAACTGTCACCGTGCCACATCTTACATCAGCTGTAACTGTGCCACATCTTACATCAACTGTCACTGTGCCACATCTTACATCAGCTGTCACTGTGCCACATCTTACATCAGCTGTCACTGTGCCACATCTTACATCAGCTGTCACTGTGCCACATCTTACAACAACTGTCACTGTGCCACATCTTACATCAGCTGTCACTGTGTCACATCTTACATCAACTGTCACCGTGCCACATCTTACATCAGCTGTAACTGTGTCACATCTTACATCAACTGTCACTGTGCCACATCTTACATCAGCTGTCACTGTGCCACATCTTACATCAGCTGTCACTGTGCCACATCTTACATCAACTGTCACTGTGCAGATCTTACACCAGCTGTCAATGTGCCACATCTTACATCAACTGTCACTGTGCCACATCTTACATCAACTGTCACTGTGCCACATCTTACGTCGGCTGTCACTGTGCCACATCTTACATCAACTGTCACTGTGGCACATCTTACATCATCTGTCACTGTGTCACATCTTACATCGGCTGTCACTGTGCCACATCTTACATCAGCTGTCACTGTGTCACATCTTACATCAACTGTCACTGTGCCACATTTTACATCAGCTGTCACTGTGCCACATCTTACATCAGCTGTCACTGTGCCACATCTTACATCAACTGTCACTGTGCCACATCTTACATCAGCTGTCACTGTGCCACATCTTACATCAGCTGTCACTGTGCCACATCTTACATCAACTGTCACTGTGCCACATCTTATATCAACTGTCACTGTGCCACATCTTACATCGGCTGTCACTGTGTCACACCTTACATCAGCTGTCACTGTGTCACATCTTACATCAACTGTCACTGTGCCACATCTTACATCAGCTGTCACTGTGCAACATCTTACATCAGCTGTCACTGTGTCACACCTTGCATCAACTGTCACTGTGCCACATCTTACATCAGCTGTCACTGTGCCACATCTTACATTATCTGTCACTGTGCCACATCTTACATCAACTGTCACTGTGTCACACCTTGCATCAACTGTCACTGTGCCACATCTTACATCAGCTGTCACTGTGTCACACCTTGCATCAACTGTCACTATGCCACATCTTACATCAGCTGTCACTGTGTCACACCTTGCATAAACTGTCACTGTGCCACATCTTACATCATCTGTCACTGTGCCACATCTTACATCAACTGTCACTGTGTCACACCTTGCATCAACTGTCACTGTGCCACATCTTACATCAGCTGTCACTGTGTCACACCTTGCATCAACTGTCACTATGCCACATCTTACATCAGCTGTCACTGTGTCACACCTTGCATAAACTGTCACTGTGCCACATCTTACATCAGCTGTCAGTGTGTCACACCTTGCATCAACTGTCACTGTGCCACATCTTACATCAGCTGTCACTGTGTCACACCTTGCATCAACTGTCACTGTGCCACATCTTACATCAGCTGTCCCTGTGCCACATCTTACATCAGCTGTCATTGTGCCACATCTTACATCAGCTGTCACTGTGTCACACCTTGCATCAACTGTAACTGTGCCACATCTTACATCAGCTGTCACTGTGTCACATCTAACATCGTCTGTCACTGTGCCACATCTTACATCATCTGTCACTGTGTCATATCTTACATCGTCTGTCACAGTGTCACATCTTACATCAGCTGTCAGTATATCACATCTTCCATCGGCTGTCACCGTGTCACATCTTACATCGGCTGTCACTGTGTCACATCTTACATCAACTGTCACCGTGCCACAACTTACATCGGCTGTCACTGTGCCACATCTTACATCGGCTCTCACTGTGCCACATTTTACATCAGCTGTCACTGTGCCACATCTTACATCAGCTGTCACTGTGCCATATCTTACATCGGCTGTCACTGTGCCACATCTTACATCAACTGTCACTGTGCCACATCTTACATCAACTGTCACCGTGCCACATCTTACATCAACTGTCACTGTGCCACATCTTACATCAACTGTCACTGTGCCACATCTTACATCAGCTGTGACTGTGCCACATCTTACATCGGCTGTCATTGTGCCACATCTTACATCAGCTGTCACTGTGCCACATCTTACATCGGCTGTCACTTGCCACATCGTACATCAACTGTCACTGTGCCACATCTTACATCAGCTGTCACTGTGCCACATCTTACATCAAATGTCACTATGCCACATCTTACATCAGCTGTCACTGTGCCACATCTTACATCAACTGTCACTGTGCCACATCTTACATCAACTGTCACTGTGCCACATCTTACATCAATTGTCACTGTGCCACATCTTACATCAACTGTCACTGTGCCACATCTTACATCAACTTTCACTGTACCACATCTTACATCGGCTGTCACTGTGCCCCATCTTACATCAGCTGTCACTGTGACACATCTTACATCAACTGTCACCGTGCCACATCTTACATCAGCTGTCACTGTGTCACATCTTACAACAACTGTCACCGTGCCACATCCTACATCGGCTGTCACTGTGTCACATCTTACATCAACTGTCACCGTGCCACATCCTACATCGGCTGTCACTGTGTCACATCTTACATCAACTGTCACCGTGCCACATCCTACATCGGCTGTCACTGTGCCACATCTTACATCGGCTGTCACTGTGCCACATCTTACATCGGCTGTCACTGTGCCACATCTTTGATCAACTGTCACTGTGCCACATCCTACATCGGCTGTCACTGTGCCACACCTTACATCGGCTGTCACTGTGCCACATCTTACATCAACTGTCACTAAGCCACATCTTACATCAGCTGTCACTGTGCCACATCTTACATCAGCTGTCACGGTGCCACATCTTACATCAACTGTCACTGTGCCACATCTTACATCAACTGTCACTGTGCCACATCTTACGTCGGCTGTCACTGTGTCACATCTTACATCAACTGTCACTGTGCCACACCTTACGTCAGCTGTCACTGTGTCACATCTTACATCAGCTGTCACTGTGCCACATCTTACATCAACTGTCACTGTGAGACATCTTACATCAGCTGTCACTGTGCCACATTTTACATCAACTGTTACTGTGCCACATCTTACATCAACTGTCACTGTGCCACATCTTACATTAACTGTCACTGTGCCACATCTTACATCAACTGTCACTGTGCCACATCTTACATCAGCTTTCACTGTGCCACATCTTACATCAACTGTCACTGTGCCACATCTTACATCAGCTGTCACTGTGTCACATCTTACATCAGCTGTCACCGTGCCACATCTTACATCAGCTGTCAGTGTGCCACATCTTACATCAACTGTCACTGTGCCACATCTTACATCAGCTGTCACTGTGCCACATCTTACATCAGCTGTCACTGTGCCACATCTTACATCAACTGTCACTGTGCCAGATCTTACATCAGCTGTCACTGTGCCAAATCTTACATCAACTGTCACTGTGCCACATCTTACATCAACTGTCACTGTGCCACATCTTGCGTCGGCTGTCACTGTGCCACATCTTACATCAACTGTCACTGTGCCACATCTTACATCATCTGTCACTGTGTCACATCTTATATCGGCTGTCACTGTGTCACATCTTACATTAGCTGTCACTGTGTCACATCTTACATCAACTGTCACTGTGCCACATTTTACATCAACTGTCACTGTGCCACATCTTACATCAGCTGTCACTGTGCCACATCTTACATCAACTGTCACTGTGCCACATCTTACATCAACTGTCACTGTGCCACATCTTACATCAGCTGTCACTGTGCCACATCTTACATCAGCTGTCACTGTGCCACATCTTACATCAACTGTCACTGTGCCACATCTTATATCAACTGTCACTGTGCCACATCTTACATCGGCTGTCACTGTGTCACACCTTACATCAGCTGTCACTGTGTCACATCTTACATCAACTGTCACTGTGCCACATCTTACATCAGCTGTCACTGTGCAACATCTTACATCAGCTGTCACTGTGTCACACCTTGCATCAACTGTCACTGTGCCACATCTTACATCAGCTGTCACTGTGCCACATCTTACATCATCTGTCACTGTGCCACATCTTACATCAACTGTCACTGTGTCACACCTTGCATCAACTGTCACTGTGCCACATCTTACATCAGCTGTCCCTGTGCCACATCTTACATCAGCTGTCATTGTGCCACATCTTACATCAGCTGTCACTGTGTCACACCTTGCATCAACTGTAACTGTGCCACATCTTACATCAGCTGTCACTGTGTCACATCTAACATCGTCTGTCACTGTGCCACATCTTACATCATCTGTCACTGTGTCACACCTTGCATCAACTGTAACTGTGCCACATCTTACATCAGCTGTCACTGTGTCACATCTAACATCGTCTGTCACTGTGCCACATCTTACATCAACTGTCACTGTGCCAGATCTTACATCAGCTGTCACTGTGCCAAATCTTACATCAACTGTCACTGTGCCACATCTTACATCAACTGTCACTGTGCCACATCTTGCGTCGGCTGTCACTGTGCCACATCTTACATCAACTGTCACTGTGCCACATCTTACATCATCTGTCACTGTGTCACATCTTATATCGGCTGTCACTGTGCCACATCTTACATCAGCTGTCACTGTGTCACATCTTACATCAACTGTCACTGTGCCACATTTTACATCAACTGTCACTGTGCCACATCTTACATCAGCTGTCACTGTGCCACATCTTACATCAACTGTCACTGTGCCACATCTTACATCAACTGTCACTGTGCCACATCTTACATCAGCTGTCACTGTGCCACATCTTACATCAGCTGTCACTGTGCCACATCTTACATCAACTGTCACTGTGCCACATCTTATATCAACTGTCACTGTGCCACATCTTACATCGGCTGTCACTGTGTCACACCTTACATCAGCTGTCACTGTGTCACATCTTACATCAACTGTCACTGTGCCACATCTTACATCAGCTGTCACTGTGCAACATCTTACATCAGCTGTCACTGTGTCACACCTTGCATCAACTGTCACTGTGCCACATCTTACATCAGCTGTCACTGTGCCACATCTTACATCATCTGTCACTGTGCCACATCTTACATCAACTGTCACTGTGTCACACCTTGCATCAACTGTCACTGTGCCACATCTTACATCAGCTGTCACTGTGTCACACCTTGCATCAACTGTCACTATGCCACATCTTACATCAGCTGTCACTGTGTCACACCTTGCATAAACTGTCACTGTGCCACATCTTACATCATCTGTCACTGTGCCACATCTTACATCAACTGTCACTGTGTCACACCTTGCATCAACTGTCACTGTGCCACATCTTACATCAGCTGTCACTGTGTCACACCTTGCATCAACTGTCACTATGCCACATCTTACATCAGCTGTCACTGTGTCACACCTTGCATAAACTGTCACTGTGCCACATCTTACATCAGCTGTCAGTGTGTCACACCTTGCATCAACTGTCACTGTGCCACATCTTACATCAGCTGTCACTGTGTCACACCTTGCATCAACTGTCACTGTGCCACATCTTACATCAGCTGTCCCTGTGCCACATCTTACATCAGCTGTCATTGTGCCACATCTTACATCAGCTGTCACTGTGTCACACCTTGCATCAACTGTAACTGTGCCACATCTTACATCAGCTGTCACTGTGTCACATCTAACATCGTCTGTCACTGTGCCACATCTTACATCATCTGTCACTGTGTCATATCTTACATCGTCTGTCACAGTGTCACATCTTACATCAGCTGTCAGTATATCACATCTTCCATCGGCTGTCACCGTGTCACATCTTACATCGGCTGTCACTGTGTCACATCTTACATCAACTGTCACCGTGCCACAACTTACATCGGCTGTCACTGTGCCACATCTTACATCGGCTCTCACTGTGCCACATTTTACATCAGCTGTCACTGTGCCACATCTTACATCAGCTGTCACTGTGCCATATCTTACATCGGCTGTCACTGTGCCACATCTTACATCAACTGTCACTGTGCCACATCTTACATCAACTGTCACCGTGCCACATCTTACATCAACTGTCACTGTGCCACATCTTACATCAACTGTCACTGTGCCACATCTTACAACAACTGTCACCGTGCCAAATCCTACATCGGCTGTCACTGTGTCACATCTTACATCAACTGTCACCGTGCCACATCCTACATCGGCTGTCACTGTGTCACATCTTACATCAACTGTCACCGTGCCACATCCTACATCGGCTGTCACTGTGCCACATCTTACATCGGCTGTCACTGTGCCACATCTTACATCGGCTGTCACTGTGCCACATCTTTGATCAACTGTCACTGTGCCACATCCTACATCGGCTGTCACTGTGCCACACCTTACATCGGCTGTCACTGTGCCACATCTTACATCAACTGTCACTAAGCCACATCTTACATCAGCTGTCACTGTGCCACATCTTACATCAGCTGTCACGGTGCCACATCTTACATCAACTGTCACTGTGCCACATCTTACATCAACTGTCACTGTGCCACATCTTACGTCGGCTGTCACTGTGTCACATCTTACATCAACTGTCACTGTGCCACACCTTACGTCAGCTGTCACTGTGTCACATCTTACATCAGCTGTCACTGTGCCACATCTTACATCAACTGTCACTGTGCCACATCTTACATCAGCTGTCACTGTGCCACATTTTACATCAACTGTTACTGTGCCACATCTTACATCAACTGTCACTGTGCCACATCTTACATTAACTGTCACTGTGCCACATCTTACATCAACTGTCACTGTGCCACATCTTACATCAGCTTTCACTGTGCCACATCTTACATCAACTGTCACTGTGCCACATCTTACATCAGCTGTCACTGTGTCACATCTTACATCAACTGTCACCGTGCCACATCTTACATCAGCTGTCAGTGTGCCACATCTTACATCAACTGTCACTGTGCCACATCTTACATCAGCTGTCACTGTGCCACATCTTACATCAGCTGTCACTGTGCCACATCTTACATCAACTGTCACTGTGCCAGATCTTACATCAGCTGTCACTGTGCCAAATCTTACATCAACTGTCACTGTGCCACATCTTACATCAACTGTCACTGTGCCACATCTTGCGTCGGCTGTCACTGTGCCACATCTTACATCAACTGTCACTGTGCCACATCTTACATCATCTGTCACTGTGTCACATCTTATATCGGCTGTCACTGTGCCACATCTTACATCAGCTGTCACTGTGTCACATCTTACATCAACTGTCACTGTGCCACATTTTACATCAACTGTCACTGTGCCACATCTTACATCAGCTGTCACTGTGCCACATCCTACATCAACTGTCACTGTGCCACATCTTACATCAGCTGTCACTGTGCCACATCTTACATCAGCTGTCACTGTGCCACATCTTACATCAACTGTCACTGTGCCACATCTTATATCAACTGTCACTGTGCCACATCTTACATCAACTGTCACTGTGCCACATCTTACATCAACTGTCACTGTGCCACATCTTACGTCGGCTGTCACTGTGTCACATCTTACATCAACTGTCACTGTGCCACATCTTACGTCAGCTGTCACTGTGTCACATCTTACACCAGCTGTCACTGTGCCACATCTTACATCAACTGTCACTGTGCCACATCTTACATCAGCTGTCACTGTGCCACATTTTACATCAACTGTCACTGTGCCACATCTTACATCAACTGTCACTGTGCCACATCTTACATTAACTGTCACTGTGCCACATCTTACATCAACTGTCACTGTGCCACATCTTACATCAGCTGTCACTGTGCCACATCTTACAACAACTGTCACTGTGCCACATCTTACATCAGCTGTCACTGTGTCACATCTTACATCAACTGTCACCGTGCCACATCTTACATCAGCTGTAACTGTGCCACATCTTACATCAACTGTCACTGTGCCACATCTTACATCAGCTGTCACTGTGCCACATCTTACATCAGCTGTCACTGTGCCACATCTTACATCAACTTTCACTGTGCCAGATCTTACACCAGCTGTCAATGTGCCACATCTTACATCAACTGTCACTGTGCCACATCTTACATCAACTGTCACTGTGCCACATCTTACGTCGGCTGTCACTGTGCCACATCTTACATCAACTGTCACTGTGGCACATCTTACATCATCTGTCACTGTGTCACATCTTACATCGGCTGTCACTGTGCCACATCTTACATCAGCTGTCACTGTGTCACATCTTACATCAACTGTCACTGTGCCACATTTTACATCAGCTGTCACTGTGCCACATCTTACATCAGCTGTCACTGTGCCACATCTTACATCAACTGTCACTGTGCCACATCTTACATCAGCTGTCACTGTGCCACATCTTACATCAGCTGTCACTGTGCCACATCTTACATCAACTGTCACTGTGCCACATCTTATATCAACTGTCACTGTGCCACATCTTACATCGGCTGTCACTGTGTCACACCTTACATCAGCTGTCACTGTGTCACATCTTACATCAACTGTCACTGTGCCACATCTTACATCAGCTGTCACTGTGCAACATCTTACATCAGCTGTCACTGTGTCACACCTTGCATCAACTGTCACTGTGCCACATCTTACATCAGCTGTCACTGTGCCACATCTTACATCATCTGTCACTGTGCCACATCTTACATCAACTGTCACTGTGTCACACCTTGCATCAACTGTCACTGTGCCACATCTTACATCAGCTGTCACTGTGTCACACCTTGCATCAACTGTCACTATGCCACATCTTACATCAGCTGTCACTGTGTCACACCTTGCATAAACTGTCACTGTGCCACATCTTACATCAGCTGTCAGTGTGTCACACCTTGCATCAACTGTCACTGTGCCACATCTTACATCAGCTGTCACTGTGTCACACCTTGCATCAACTGTCACTGTGCCACATCTTACATCAGCTGTCCCTGTGCCACATCTTACATCAGCTGTCATTGTGCCACATCTTACATCAGCTGTCACTGTGTCACACCTTGCATCAACTGTAACTGTGCCACATCTTACATCAGCTGTCACTGTGTCACATCTAACATCGTCTGTCACTGTGCCACATCTTACATCATCTGTCACTGTGTCATATCTTACATCGTCTGTCACAGTGTCACATCTTACATCAGCTGTCAGTATATCACATCTTCCATCGGCTGTCACCGTGTCACATCTTACATCGGCTGTCACTGTGTCACATCTTACATCAACTGTCACCGTGCCACAACTTACATCGGCTGTCACTGTGCCACATCTTACATCGGCTTTCACTGTGCCACATTTTACATCAGCTGTCACTGTGCCACATCTTACATCAGCTGTCACTGTGCCATATCTTACATCGGCTGTCACTGTGCCACATCTTACATCAACTGTCACTGTGCCACATCTTACATCAACTGTCACTGTGCCACATCTTACATCAGCTGTGACTGTGCCACATCTTACATCGGCTGTCATTGTGCCACATCTTACATCAGCTGTCACTGTGCCACATCTTACATCGGCTGTCACTTGCCACATCGTACATCAACTGTCACTGTGCCACATCTTACATCAGCTGTCACTGTGCCACATCTTACATCAAATGTCACTATGCCACATCTTACATCAGCTGTCACTGTGCCACATCTTACATCAACTGTCACTGTGCCACATCTTACATCAACTGTCACTGTGCCACATCTTACATCAATTGTCACTGTGCCACATCTTACATCAACTGTCACTGTGCCACATCTTACATCAACTTTCACTGTACCACATCTTACATCGGCTGTCACTGTGCCCCATCTTACATCAGCTGTCACTGTGACACATCTTTCATCAACTGTCACCGTGCCACATCTTACATCAGCTGTCACTGTGTCACATCTTACAACAACTGTCACCGTGCCACATCCTACATCGGCTGTCACTGTGTCACATCTTACATCAACTGTCACCGTGCCACATCCTACATCGGCTGTCACTGTGTCACATCTTACATCAACTGTCACCGTGCCACATCCTACATCGGCTGTCACTGTGCCACATCTTACATCGGCTGTCACTGTGCCACATCTTATATCGGCTGTCACTGTGCCACATCTTTGATCAACTGTCACTGTGCCACATCCTACATCGGCTGTCACTGTGCCACATCTTACATCGGCTGTCACTGTGCCACATCTTACATCAGCTGTCACTGTGCCACATCTTACATCAACTGTCACTGTGCCACATCTTATATCAACTGTCACTGTGCCACATCTTACATCGGCTGTCACTGTGTCACACCTTACATCAGCTGTCACTGTGTCAAATCTTACATCAACTGTCACTGTGCCACATCTTACATCAGCTGTCACTGTGCAACATCTTACATCAGCTGTCACTGTGTCACACCTTGCATCAACTGTCACTGTGCCACATCTTACATCAGCTGTCACTGTGCCACATCTTACATCATCTGTCACTGTGCCACATCTTACATCAACTGTCACTGTGTCACACCTTGCATCAACTGTCACTGTGCCACATCTTACATCAGCTGTCACTGTGTCACACCTTGCATCAACTGTCACTATGCCACATCTTACATCAGCTGTCACTGTGTCACACCTTGCATAAACTGTCACTGTGCCACATCTTACATCAGCTGTCAGTGTGTCACACCTCGCATCAACTGTCACTGTGCCACATCTTACATCAGCTGTCACTGTGTCACACCTTGCATCAACTGTCACTGTGCCACATCTTACATCAGCTGTCCCTGTGCCACATCTTACATCAGCTGTCATTGTGCCACATCTTACATCAGCTGTCACTGTGTCACACCTTGCATCAACTGTAACTGTGCCACATCTTACATCAGCTGTCACTGTGTCACATCTAACATCGTCTGTCACTGTGCCACATCTTACATCATCTGTCACTGTGTCATATCTTACATCGTCTGTCACAGTGTCACATCTTACATCAGCTGTCAGTATATCACATCTTCCATCGGCTGTCACCGTGTCACATCTTACATCGGCTGTCACTGTGTCACATCTTACATCAACTGTCACCGTGCCACAACTTACATCGGCTGTCACTGTGCCACATCTTACATCGGCTCTCACTGTGCCACATTTTACATCAGCTGTCACTGTGCCACATCTTACATCAGCTGTCACTGTGCCATATCTTACATCGGCTGTCACTGTGCCACATCTTACATCAACTGTCACTGTGCCACATCTTACATCAACTGTCACCGTGCCACATCTTACATCAACTGTCACTGTGCCACATCTTACATCGGCTGTCACTGTGCCCCATCTTACATCAGCTGTCACTGTGACACATCTTACATCAACTGTCACCGTGCCACATCTTACATCAGCTGTCACTGTGCCACATCCTACATCAACTGTCACTGTGCCACATCTTATATCAACTGTCACTGTGCCACATCTTACATCAACTGTCACTGTGCCACATCTTACATCAACTGTCACTGTGCCACATCTTACGTCGGCTGTCACTGTGTCACATCTTACATCAACTGTTACTGTGCCACATCTTACGTCAGCTGTCACTGTGTCACATCTTACATCAGCTGTCACTGTGCCACATCTTACATCAACTGTCACTGTGCCACATCTTACATCAGCTGTCACTGTGCCACATTTTACATCAACTGTCACTGTGCCACATCTTACATCAACTGTCACTGTGCCACATCTTACATAAACTGTCACTGTGCCACATCTTACATCAGCTGTCACTGTGTCACATCTTACATCAACTGTCACTGTGCCACATTTTACATCAGCTGTCACTGTGCCACATCTTACATCAGCTGTCACTGTGCCACATCTTACATCAACTGTCACTGTGCCACATCTTACATCAGCTGTCACTGTGCCACATCTTACATCAGCTGTCACTGTGCCACATCTTACATCAACTGTCACTGTGCCACATCTTATATCAACTGTCACTGTGCCACATCTTACATCGGCTGTCACTGTGTCACACCTTACATCAGCTGTCACTGTGTCACATCTTACATCAACTGTCACTGTGCCACATCTTACATCAGCTGTCACTGTGCAACATCTTACATCAGCTGTCACTGTGTCACACCTTGCATCAACTGTCACTGTGCCACATCTTACATCAGCTGTCACTGTGCCACATCTTACATCATCTGTCACTGTGCCACATCTTACATCAACTGTCACTGTGTCACACCTTGCATCAACTGTCACTGTGCCACATCTTACATCAGCTGTCACTGTGTCACACCTTGCATCAACTGTCACTATGCCACATCTTACATCAGCTGTCACTGTGTCACACCTTGCATAAACTGTCACTGTGCCACATCTTACATCAGCTGTCAGTGTGTCACACCTTGCATCAACTGTCACTGTGCCACATCTTACATCAGCTGTCACTGTGTCACACCTTGCATCAACTGTCACTGTGCCACATCTTACATCAGCTGTCCCTGTGCCACATCTTACATCAGCTGTCATTGTGCCACATCTTACATCAGCTGTCACTGTGTCACACCTTGCATCAACTGTAACTGTGCCACATCTTACATCAGCTGTCACTGTGTCACATCTAACATCGTCTGTCACTGTGCCACATCTTACATCATCTGTCACTGTGTCATATCTTACATCGTCTGTCACAGTGTCACATCTTACATCAGCTGTCAGTATATCACATCTTCCATCGGCTGTCACCGTGTCACATCTTACATCGGCTGTCACTGTGTCACATCTTACATCAACTGTCACCGTGCCACAACTTACATCGGCTGTCACTGTGCCACATCTTACATCGGCTTTCACTGTGCCACATTTTACATCAGCTGTCACTGTGCCACATCTTACATCAGCTGTCACTGTCCCATATCTTACATCGGCTGTCACTGTGCCACATCTTACATCAACTGTCACTGTGCCACATCTTACATCAACTGTCACTGTGCCACATCTTACATCAGCTGTGACTGTGCCACATCTTACATCGGCTGTCATTGTGCCACATCTTACATCAGCTGTCACTGTGCCACATCTTACATCGGCTGTCACTTGCCACATCGTACATCAACTGTCACTGTGCCACATCTTACATCAGCTGTCACTGTGCCACATCTTACATCAAATGTCACTATGCCACATCTTACATCAGCTGTCACTGTGCCACATCTTACATCAACTGTCACTGTGCCACATCTTACATCAACTGTCACTGTGCCACATCTTACATCAATTGTCACTGTGCCACATCTTACATCAACTGTCACTGTGCCACATCTTACATCAACTTTCACTGTACCACATCTTACATCGGCTGTCACTGTGCCCCATCTTACATAAGCTGTCACTGTGACACATCTTACATCAACTGTCACCGTGCCACATCTTACATCAGCTGTCACTGTGTCACATCTTACAACAACTGTCACCGTGCCACATCCTACATCGGCTGTCACTGTGTCACATCTTACATCAACTGTCACCGTGCCACATCCTACATCGGCTGTCACTGTGTCACATCTTACATCAACTGTCACCGTGCCACATCCTACATCGGCTGTCACTGTGCCACATCTTACATCGGCTGTCACTGTGCCACATCTTATATCGGCTGTCACTGTGCCACATCTTTGATCAACTGTCACTGTGCCACATCCTACATCGGCTGTCACTGTGCCACATCTTACATCGGCTGTCACTGTGCCACATCTTACATCAGCTGTCACTGTGCCACATCTTACATCAACTGTCACTGTGCCACATCTTATATCAACTGTCACTGTGCCACATCTTACATCGGCTGTCACTGTGTCACACCTTACATCAGCTGTCACTGTGTCAAATCTTACATCAACTGTCACTGTGCCACATCTTACATCAGCTGTCACTGTGCAACATCTTACATCAGCTGTCACTGTGTCACACCTTGCATCAACTGTCACTGTGCCACATCTTACATCAGCTGTCACTGTGCCACATCTTACATCATCTGTCACTGTGCCACATCTTACATCAACTGTCACTGTGTCACACCTTGCATCAACTGTCACTGTGCCACATCTTACATCAGCTGTCACTGTGTCACACCTTGCATCAACTGTCACTATGCCACATCTTACATCAGCTGTCACTGTGTCACACCTTGCATAAACTGTCACTGTGCCACATCTTACATCAGCTGTCAGTGTGTCACACCTTGCATCAACTGTCACTGTGCCACATCTTACATCAGCTGTCACTGTGTCACACCTTGCATCAACTGTCACTGTGCCACATCTTACATCAGCTGTCCCTGTGCCACATCTTACATCAGCTGTCATTGTGCCACATCTTACATCAGCTGTCACTGTGTCACACCTTGCATCAACTGTAACTGTGCCACATCTTACATCAGCTGTCACTGTGTCACATCTAACATCGTCTGTCACTGTGCCACATCTTACATCATCTGTCACTGTGTCATATCTTACATCGTCTGTCACAGTGTCACATCTTACATCAGCTGTCAGTATATCACATCTTCCATCGGCTGTCACCGTGTCACATCTTACATCGGCTGTCACTGTGTCACATCTTACATCAACTGTCACCGTGCCACAACTTACATCGGCTGTCACTGTGCCACATCTTACATCGGCTCTCACTGTGCCACATCTTACATCAGCTGTCACTGTGCCATATCTTACATCGGCTGTCACTGTGCCACATCTTACATCAACTGTCACTGTGCCACATCTTACATCAACTGTCACCGTGCCACATCTTACATCAACTGTCACTGTGCCACATCTTACATCAACTGTCACTGTGCCACATCTTACATCAGCTGTGACTGTGCCACATCTTACATCGGCTGTCATTGTGCCACATCTTACATCAGCTGTCACTGTGCCACATCTTACATCGGCTGTCACTTGCCACATCGTACATCAACTGTCACTGTGCCACATCTTACATCAGCTGTCACTGTGCCACATCTTACATCAAATGTCACTATGCCACATCTTACATCAGCTGTCACTGTGCCACATCTTACATCAACTGTCACTGTGCCACATCTTACATCAACTGTCACTGTGCCACATCTTACATCAATTGTCACTGTGCCACATCTTACATCAACTGTCACTGTGCCACATCTTACATCAACTTTCACTGTACCACATCTTACATCGGCTGTCACTGTGCCCCATCTTACATCAGCTGTCACTGTGACACATCTTACATCAACTGTCACCGTGCCACATCTTACATCAGCTGTCACCGTGCCACATCCTACATCGGCTGTCACTGTGTCACATCTTACATCAACTGTCACCGTGCCACATCCTACATCGGCTGTCACTGTGCCACATCTTACATCGACTGTCACTGTGCCACATCTTATATCGGCTGTCACTGTGCCACATCTTTGATCAACTGTCACTGTGCCACATCCTACATCGGCTGTCACTGTGCCACATCTTACATCGGCTGTCACTGTGCCACATCTTACATCAGCTGTCACTGTGCCACATCTTACATCAACTGTCACTGTGCCACATCTTATATCAACTGTCACTGTGCCACATCTTACATCGGCTGTCACTGTGTCACACCTTACATCAGCTGTCACTGTGTCAAATCTTACATCAACTGTCACTGTGCCACATCTTACATCAGCTGTCACTGTGCAACATCTTACATCAGCTGTCACTGTGTCACACCTTGCATCAACTGTCACTGTGCCACATCTTACATCAGCTGTCACTGTGCCACATCTTACATCATCTGTCACTGTGCCACATCTTACATCAACTGTCACTGTGTCACACCTTG
This sequence comes from Cepaea hortensis, assembly GCA_963921405.1. Lineage (NCBI taxonomy): Eukaryota > Metazoa > Mollusca > Gastropoda > Stylommatophora > Helicidae > Cepaea > Cepaea hortensis. The sequence continues at coordinate 80,592,787 of OY992890.1, forward strand.
CATCAACTGTCACTGTGCCACATCTTACATCAGCTGTCACTGTGTCACACCTTGCATCAACTGTCACTATGCCACATCTTACATCAGCTGTCACTGTGTCACACCTTGCATAAACTGTCACTGTGCCACATCTTACATCAGCTGTCAGTGTGTCACACCTTGCATCAACTGTCACTGTGCCACATCTTACATCAGCTGTCACTGTGTCACACCTTGCATCAACTGTCACTGTGCCACATCTTACATCAGCTGTCCCTGTGCCACATCTTACATCAGCTGTCATTGTGCCACATCTTACATCAGCTGTCACTGTGTCACACCTTGCATCAACTGTAACTGTGCCACATCTTACATCAGCTGTCACTGTGTCACATCTAACATCGTCTGTCACTGTGCCACATCTTACATCATCTGTTACTGTGTCATATCTTACATCGTCTGTCACAGTGTCACATCTTACATCAGCTGTCAGTATATCACATCTTCCATCGGCTGTCACCGTGTCACATCTTACATCGGCTGTCACTGTGTCACATCTTACATCAACTGTCACCGTGCCACAACTTACATCGGCTGTCACTGTGCCACATCTTACATCGGCTCTCACTGTGCCACATTTTACATCAGCTGTCACTGTGCCACATCTTACATCAGCTGTCACTGTGCCATATCTTACATCGGCTGTCACTGTGCCACATCTTACATCAACTGTCACTGTGCCACATCTTACATCAACTGTCACCGTGCCACATCTTACATCAACTGTCACTGTGCCACATCTTACATCAACTGTCACTGTGCCACATCTTACATCAGCTGTGACTGTGCCACATCTTACATCGGCTGTCATTGTGCCACATCTTACATCAGCTGTCACTGTGCCACATCTTACATCGGCTGTCACTTGCCACATCGTACATCAACTGTCACTGTGCCACATCTTACATCAGCTGTCACTGTGCCACATCTTACATCAAATGTCACTATGCCACATCTTACATCAGCTGTCACTGTGCCACATCTTACATCAACTGTCACTGTGCCACATCTTACATCAACTGTCACTGTGCCACATCTTACATCAATTGTCACTGTGCCACATCTTACATCAACTGTCACTGTGCCACATCTTACATCAACTTTCACTGTACCACATCTTACATCGGCTGTCACTGTGCCCCATCTTACATCAGCTGTCACTGTGCCACATCTTACATTAACTGTCACTGTGCCACATCTTACATCAACTGTCACTGTGCCACATCTTACATCAGCTGTCACTGTGCCACATCTTACAACAACTGTCACTGTGCCACATCTTACATCAGCTGTCACTGTGTCACATCTTACATCAACTGTCACCGTGCCACATCTTACATCAGCTGTAACTGTGCCACATCTTACATCAACTGTCACTGTGCCACATCTTACATCAGCTGTCACTGTGCCACATCTTACATCAGCTGTCACTGTGCCACATCTTACATCAACTGTCACTGTGCCAGATCTTACACCAGCTGTCAATGTGCCACATCTTACATCAGCTGTCACTGTGCCACATCTTACATCAACTGTCACTGTGCCACATCTTACGTCGGCTGTCACTGTGCCACATCTTACATCAACTGTCACTGTGGCACATCTTACATCATCTGTCACTGTGTCACATCTTACATCGGCTGTCACTGTGCCACATCTTACATCAGCTGTCACTGTGTCACATCTTACATCAACTGTCACTGTGCCACATTTTACATCAGCTGTCACTGTGCCACATCTTACATCAGCTGTCACTGTGCCACATCTTACATCAACTGTCACTGTGCCACATCTTACATCAGCTGTCACTATGCCACATCTTACATCAGCTGTCACTGTGCCACATCTTACATCAACTGTCACTGTGCCACATCTTATATCAACTGTCACTGTGCCACATCTTACATCGGCTGTCACTGTGTCACACCTTACATCAGCTGTCACTGTGTCACATCTTACATCAACTGTCACTGTGCCACATCTTACATCAGCTGTCACTATGCAACATCTTACATCAGCTGTCATTGTGCCACATCTTACATCAGCTGTCACTGTGTCACACCTTGCATCAACTGTAACTGTGCCACATCTTACATCAGCTGTCACTGTGTCACATCTAACATCGTCTGTCACTGTGCCACATCTTACATCATCTGTCACTGTGTCATATCTTACATCGTCTGTCACTGTGTCACACCTTACATCAGCTGTCACTGTGTCAAATCTTACATCAGCTGTCACGGTGCCACATCTTACATCAACTGTCACTGTGCCACATCTTACATCAGCTGTCACTGTGTCACACCTTGCATCAACTGTCACTGTGCCACATCTTACATCAGCTGTCCCTGTGCCACATCTTACATCAGCTGTCATTGTGCCACATCTTACATCAGCTGTCACTGTGTCACACCTTGCATCAACTGTAACTGTGCCACATCTTACATCAGCTGTCACTGTGTCACATCTAACATCGTCTGTCACTGTGCCACATCTTACATCATCTGTCACTGTGTCATATCTTACATCGTCTGTCACAGTGTCACATCTTACATCAGCTGTCAGTATATCACATCTTCCATCGGCTGTCACCGTGTCACATCTTACATCGGCTGTCACTGTGTCACATCTTACATCAACTGTCACCGTGCCACAACTTACATCGGCTGTCACTGTGCCACATCTTACATCGGCTTTCACTGTGCCACATTTTACATCAGCTGTCACTGTGCCACATCTTACATCAGCTGTCACTGTGCCATATCTTACATCGGCTGTCACTGTGCCACATCTTACATCAACTGTCACTGTGCCACATCTTACATCAACTGTCACTGTGCCACATCTTACATCAAATGTCACTATGCCACATCTTACATCAGCTGTCACTGTGCCACATCTTACATCAACTGTCACTGTGCCACATCTTACATCAACTGTCACTGTGCCACATCTTACATCAGCTGTCACTGTGCCACATCTTACATCATCTGTCACTGTGCCACATCTTACATCAACTGTCACTGTGTCACACCTTGCATCAACTGTCACTGTGCCACATCTTACATCAGCTGTCACTGTGTCACACCTTGCATCAACTGTCACTATGCCACATCTTACATCAGCTGTCACTGTGTCACACCTTGCATAAACTGTCACTGTGCCACATCTTACATCAGCTGTCAGTGTGTCACACCTTGCATCAACTGTCACTGTGCCACATCTTACATCAGCTGTCACTGTGTCACACCTTGCATCAACTGTCACTGTGCCACATCTTACATCAGCTGTCCCTGTGCCACATCTTACATCAGCTGTCATTGTGCCACATCTTACATCAGCTGTCACTGTGTCACACCTTGCATCAACTGTAACTGTGCCACATCTTACATCAGCTGTCACTGTGTCACATCTAACATCGTCTGTCACTGTGCCACATCTTACATCATCTGTCACTGTGTCGTATCTTACATCGTCTGTCACAGTGTCACATCTTACATCAGCTGTCAGTATATCACATCTTCCATCGGCTGTCACCGTGTCACATCTTACATCGGCTGTCACTGTGTCACATCTTACATCAACTGTCACCGTGCCACAACTTACATCGGCTGTCACTGTGCCACATCTTACATCGGCTCTCACTGTGCCACATTTTACATCAGCTGTCACTGTGCCACATCTTACATCAGCTGTCACTGTGCCATATCTTACATCGGCTGTCACTGTGCCACATCTTACATCAACTGTCACTGTGCCACATCTTACATCAACTGTCACCGTGCCACATCTTACATCAACTGTCACTGTGCCACATCTTACATCGGCTGTCACTGTGCCCCATCTTACATCAGCTGTCACTGTGACACATCTTACATCAACTGTCACCGTGCCACATCTTACATCAGCTGTCACTGTGCCACATCCTACATCAACTGTCACTGTGCCACATCTTATATCAACTGTCACTGTGCCACATCTTACATCAACTGTCACTGTGCCACATCTTACATCAACTGTCACTGTGCCACATCTTACGTCGGCTGTCACTGTGTCACATCTTACATCAACTGTCACTGTGCCACATCTTACGTCAGCTGTCACTGTGTCACATCTTACATCAGCTGTCACTGTGCCACATCTTACATCAACTGTCACTGTGCCACATCTTACATCAGCTGTCACTGTGCCACATTTTACATCAACTGTCACTGTGCCACATCTTACATCAACTGTCACTGTGACACATCTTACATCAACTGTCACCGTGCCACATCTTACATCAGCTGTCACTGTGTCACATCTTACAACAACTGTCACCGTGCCACATCCTACATCGGCTGTCACTGTGTCACATCTTACATCAACTGTCACCGTGCCACATCCTACATCGGCTGTCACTGTGTCACATCTTACATCAACTGTCACCGTGCCACATCCTACATCGGCTGTCACTGTGCCACATCTTACATCGGCTGTCACTGTGCCACATCTTACATCGGCTGTCACTGTGCCACATCTTTGATCAACTGTCACTGTGCCACATCCTACATCGGCTGTCACTGTGCCACATCTTACATCGGCTGTCACTGTGCCACATCTTACATCAACTGTCACTAAGCCACATCTTACATCAGCTGTCACTGTGCCACATCTTACATCAGCTGTCACGGTGCCACATCTTACATCAACTGTCACTGTGCCACATCTTACATCAACTGTCACTGTGCCACATCTTACGTCGGCTGTCACTGTGTCACATCTTACATCAACTGTCACTGTGCCACACCTTACGTCAGCTGTCACTGTGTCACATCTTACATCAGCTGTCACTGTGCCACATCTTACATCAACTGTCACTGTGCCACATCTTACATCAGCTGTCACTGTGCCACATTTTACATCAACTGTCACTGTGCCACATCTTACATCAACTGTCACTGTGCCACATCTTACATTAACTGTCACTGTGCCACATCTTACATCAACTGTCACTGTGCCACATCTTACATCAGCTTTCACTGTGCCACATCTTACATCAACTGTCACTGTGCCACATCTTACATCAGCTGTCACTGTGTCACATCTTACATCAACTGTCACCGTGCCACATCTTACATCAGCTGTCACTGTGCCACATCTTACATCAACTGTCACTGTGCCACATCTTACATCAGCTGTCACTGTGCCACATCTTACATCAGCTGTCACTGTGCCACATCTTACATCAACTGTCACTGTGCCAGATCTTACATCAGCTGTCACTGTGCCAAATCTTACATCAACTGTCACTGTGCCACATCTTACATCAACTGTCACTGTGCCACATCTTGCGTCGGCTGTCACTGTGCCACATCTTACATCATCTGTCACTGTGTCACATCTTATATCGGCTGTCACTGTGCCACATCTTACATCAGCTGTCACTGTGTCACATCTTACATCAGCTGTCACGGTGCCACATCTTACATCAACTGTCACTGTGCCACATCTTACATCAACTGTCACTGTGCCACATCTTACGTCGGCTGTCACTGTGTCACATCTTACATCAACTGTCACTGTGCCACACCTTACGTCAGCTGTCACTGTGTCACATCTTACATCAGCTGTCACTGTGCCACATCTTACATCAACTGTCACTGTGCCACATCTTACATCAGCTGTCACTGTGCCACATTTTACATCAACTGTCACTGTGCCACATCTTACATCAACTGTCACTGTGCCACATCTTACATTAACTGTCACTGTGCCACATCTTACATCAACTGTCACTGTGCCACATCTTACATCAGCTTTCACTGTGCCACATCTTACATCAACTGTCACTGTGCCACATCTTACATCAGCTGTCACTGTGTCACATCTTACATCAACTGTCACCGTGCCACATCTTACATCAGCTGTCACTGTGCCACATCTTACATCAACTGTCACTGTGCCACATCTTACATCAGCTGTCACTGTGCCACATCTTACATCAGCTGTCACTGTGCCACATCTTACATCAACTGTCACTGTGCCAGATCTTACATCAGCTGTCACTGTGCCAAATCTTACATCAACTGTCACTGTGCCACATCTTACATCAACTGTCACTGTGCCACATCTTGCGTCGGCTGTCACTGTGCCACATCTTACATCATCTGTCACTGTGTCACATCTTATATCGGCTGTCACTGTGCCACATCTTACATCAGCTGTCACTGTGTCACATCTTACATCAACTGTCACTGTGCCACATTTTACATCAACTGTCACTGTGCCACATCTTACATCAGCTTTCACTGTGCCACATCTTACATCAACTGTCACTGTGCCACATCTTATATCAACTGTCACTGTGCCACATCTTACATCGGCTGTCACTGTGTCACACCTTACATCAGCTGTCACTGTGTCACATCTTACATCAACTGTCACTGTGCCACATCTTACATCAGCTGTCACTGTGCTACATCTTACATCTTACATCAGCTGTCACTGTGTCAAACCTTGCATCAACTGTCACTGTGCCACATCTTACATCAGCTGTCACTGTGCCACATCTTACATCAACTGTCACTGTGCCACATCTTACATCAACTGTCACTGTGTCACACCTTGTATCAACTGTCACTGTGCCACATCTTACATCAGCTGTCACTGTGTCACATCTTACATCAGCTGTCACTATGCCACATCTTACATCAGCTGTCACTGTGTCACTCCTTACATCAACTGTCACTGTGCCACATCTTACATCAGCTGTCAGTGTGTCACATCTTACATCAACTGTCACTGTGCCACATCTTACATCAGCTGTCACTGTGCCACATCTTACATCAGCTGTCATTGTGCCACATCTTACATCGGCTGTCACTGTGTCACATCTTACATCAACTGTCACTGTGCCACATCTTACATCAAATGTCACTGTGCCACATCTTACATCAGCTGTCACCGTGCCACATCTTGCATTTTCTGTCACCATGTCACATCTTACGTCTGCTGTCACTGTAAAATCTTCCATCGGTGGTGGTGGTGGTGGTGGTGGTAGTAGTAGCAGCAGCAGTAGCAGTCTCTCATATACTACTACTAGTACTAATATTACTACTACTACTACTACTACTACTACTACTACTACTACTACTACTACTACTACTACTACTACTACTACTACTACTACTACTACTACTACTACTACTACTACTACTACTACTACTACTACTTGTGCCGCCGCTGCTGCTGGCCTCACTTAAACTCTCCACTACTTATATACTACAGAAAGACAAGCCAGCACATGTACTATCATATTACACTAAAACACGACAGCACTTTAGCGTTTCTGAATCATTATGGGAATGTAATACGTCCCCACACAGACACGGGCCAGCATGATTCCAACGGGCGGGGAAAATGTTAAACATATGCAATCAAACATTCCAGAACCCAGCTAAATATTCTATGTGGATCTTGCTAATGACATTCCATTCCCAAAATGCTTACTATTTAGCCAGTCTGCTCACAATAGCCAAGATTTGGGTAGGATGGGTGACGCGGCACGCGCCTGTATTAATCCGCCACCGGTCGACAGTCCCCGGGGACTACGTCAGGCCAATGCGCATGCGTGGCTGTCCATTTGTCGTGAATGTAAATAATTAAGGCAGCTAGCAATGCAATGTGAGAGGGTGTCCGGGTAGGAACATTAATGAGCGTCTCAGAGGCAGCCTGCTGCGTACTTGCAATGCTGCAAAATGAATTTCGGGTTAGTGTCAGAGGCCCAACACACCGGAAACATGTTTGATCGCTGTTTGCATTAAAATACGTGCTCTTAGTAAACAATGACATATGAGACTAATTCATACAGCCCACCCGGTTTGAATCTCTGATTAATAGGGTTAGGCAATGTTTGCAAGAATTATTATATCTAATAATATCAATCATTGACACCCTGATCTTATGGGTAGTATTTTCGGAATTCTAACCTTCTAGGAGAGCAATGAAAAACAGGAGGTGGTATGTATAAGTCATAAGTTTTGACGTTAAAACTCCCACGCAATTGGAAAGTTAAAGAGCAGGCCTTTCGACCACCAACCTGGCAAAACTGTTGGGGTAAGTAAACGTGTAGAAGGCGCCCGCCCCCTTGATGGAACCTGTTTTATCATCATGTGCCATGCCGAAAAGCATGGGCGGGCATGTTTTGCCATCTTACACGATCACCAAAGTCGTGGATCAGCTCCGTGTTCTTGTCTCGATTATTCCATATGGCCATACCATCCGAATATGTATCTCATTGCCTTCCCGTTGTTCTTTTCCCTCCAGTCTTGCCAGTTGTCACTGAGTTTTCGAGTTTATTTCTTCTCATAATGTGCCCATACAATTATGACTGGCTACCTCTAATTTCTCTAATCAGTTTACGGTTTCCGTTTGTTTCTTGTAGGACTTGCTTATTGGTTTTTGTTGTTGTTGTTGTTGTTTTTGTTGTTGTTGTTGGTGTATGTCCATGGCATTTTGTGCATTTCCCCTCAGAAACCATATCTCCATTGCCATCAGATGTTTCTCAGCTTGTCTAGAGAAGTAAACCTTACACAAATGCATTCTATAGTCTGACACACTAATCTTTGAAGTGTATATTTAGGCATGACGCACTCCCTTCTTCAGTCAAATAAGCAACAAGGAGAATGAATTGATGTTTATTCATTAAGCATTCAATGAGTGATGTAGTCATTACCCCGCCGGCCACTTTTACTTCCGACAATATTTTTTGGTACCAATTTTAGGCTTAGCCGACTGGGAGCCTGGTAACATTGTGGACAATTCTCGCCTTCACGAGGTTTCGAACATATGACCGTCGGGACGGTAGACGAGCTTGTTGGTCATTGCCTTACCGCGGCCTCTGCCCACGTGTCCGGTCTTAGTCAGATACGACTGAGCTACCGTATGACAGTAGACGGTACTACCTACTTTCTGTTAGTGCCGAATGTTGGGTCTTAGTCGGATATGACTGAGCTACCGTATGACAGTAGACGGTACTACATGCTTTCTGTTAGCGTCGAGTGTCGAGTCTTAGTCAGATATGATTAAGCTACCGTATGACAGTAGACGGTATTACCTGCATTCTGTTAGCGCCGAATGTTGGGTCTTAGTCAGATATGACTAAACTACCATATCACAGTACGCGGTACTACCTGCTTTCTGTTAATGCCGAATGTTGGGCGACGCTCACCAAACCCGACACCCCACATTCTGCCAACGGCTTCGGGCAGAGAAGCACAAATGAGGGTACAAGCCTTACCCTAGGGCGCGGTAATCCAACCTAAAGACGAAATAGTTTGGCAGGACAGACCAGGCCCTAAGCCTTGGTGGCCAACTGGTCTATGATCGAAGCTCGGACAGGCGGACAGTTAGAGCATTGCTTTGCTCTTACGGCAGCTACTGCAGCTTGTCTTGTTCCAGACGTATTGGAGTAAACTAGGCAGGCCGAGAGATGGATGATGCTGCATGGGCAACACATGGTCTCTACAATTTAGCCCAGGCTTTGTGCTATGGATTGATTGATTGATTGATTTAGGAACCGACATCACAGCATTCGGGGCATTCCCATAATCGCTCCGTCCCCATCCTCAGCAGCCAGCGAAGAGTTCCAACACTAATTGTACCAGTAGCAATCTGATTATATGTCCGTCCCGCCTTTCCTCTGAGCGTCAATCGTCGGCCAGATCCCCTCGTCACCCCTCGCTGTCGCATACTTGCCAGGCCATGGTGATCCATTTGCTCCTCCGAGGTGTACACGTGCTCCCACAAGGCCGCAACCACGTCTGCCTTATCATGCATCAATACTCCACCAAGTTTTGCAGAGCCAGCCAATCTGTCCGCCTGTTCATTCCCCAGCAAGCCACTCTGCACGAAGCTTGCCTGTCCTCACCCTATTCAGCATGCTTTCTGAGTCAGTTACAAACACTATGTGTGTGTGGATCGTATTCTCCATCCAGCGGAAAGCTGCACTCACCGCCTCCACCTCCATTATTAAGCTAGATGCTGTGGTATCATATGCCAGACTCTCCTGCACTAAACGGCGACCATTAGCTTGTGCTAAGAACCCCCAGGCACCTCTCCTGCCTCTCAACACCGAACCATCTGTGTATATAATCACATAACCAGGGCGAGCATTATCCTGAATTAGTTGCTGGATTTCCACTTCCGTGGCCCCTGCTGGCCACTCCCTGCACTCCCGGCTCAATTTGATTACAACTCTGCACAAGTCTGACTGCTCGGCTGGCACTCTGACCCACTCCTCTCCTCGCCTAATGTTCTCCAAGATGCACACCTGTCTGATTGTATCTTCCGCCTGAGCCATTCATGATGTCCCTCTTATCAGTCGCTGACCCTTAACTACGTCCATCGCCTCATGCAACGGGTGATTTATGTCAGTAACTACTCTGAGGTATGCCTTCGCCTGCATCACCTTGAGCAATCCAGCAACAGTCGGCAAACCAAGGATGTAACGCATACACACGACTGGGGTGTCTCTACTCTCTGGTGCATCCCAGAATGACCCGCATAGCTTCGTTCTGTATGTGCTCTAATTTCACCAATTGACACTTTGAGACAGTGAGAAGTCCTAGTCCATAATCCATCACTGAGAGAAACAAGTGCTGGTATAGTGTGAAAAGCATTCTCTGCTCAGTGTCCATTGTAGCCATAGTTTTAAGTGCATTGAGTCCCTTTTGAGATCTTGACACAACCGACTCCACATGGTCCTTGAAGGACAGGCTCCTGTCAAATGTGATTCCCAGATACTTCAGTGTGTTCTCTCTGTTGACGCTTCTACCATCTATCGTGAGGCGTGGGACATCAGTTCTCACAATCTTGTTGTCCAGAGAGCACCACAAAACAGCTGCCTTTTCCGGGTGGATGATAGCACTCATTTCAGTGGAATTGTCAATCACTTTGTCTACTGTTGCCTGTAGTTCCTGGGCTGTCTGCTCCCTACCTCTCCCCTGCCTATATGCAAGAATATCATCTGCAAATGTTAGTATCCTTCCATCCCCTGGTGCTTCTAGGTTTGCAATCTTGCTCGTATACAAGTTAAAGAGCACCGGTGAGATTGCGGATCCCTGTGGCAGTCCCGGGGTTAAAATATATGGCTCTGAAGTCCATGCACCCAGACGGAGAGCGATCGAACGAGAATGCAGGACGGCTGCTATCCAGTTCACCAACCAGGGATTGACCTCCTTCTCCATCAGTGCGGTCATCAAAATATCACGGGTGATCTATGTCAGTAACTACTCTGAGGTATGCCTTCGCCTGCATCACCTTGAGCAATCCAGCAACAACTCTGTTGTACGCATCCTCGAGATCAAGTGCCGCCGCTATCGTTTCCTGTCTACTCTGAAACCCCTCGTAAACGTCAAAGGCAAAAGTGGCTGCACTAAGTTTATTACCAAAAAAAAAAAAAAAAAAGTAACCACAGTTAGCTCTCCAATCCAAATCATAAAAACGAAAACTTCAAATGAAAACCTTAAAAGTGTGATATAAATTACAGTAACCATACCGTTGTCTTGTAACCTGTCAATGTTGTTGTTACGGATGTCAAGAGTGTTAAGCGGGTGACATCACAAAGGCAGACGAACACAGTGACGTCATAAGGACAGTTTAAAGATGACCGCCCAACTTTTGACATGCACCAAAGAGGAGCAGCGTTCTGTTAACCATTTTTCGATCAAGGAAGGGGTGAATCTATATACATTTTAAAGCGAATGAAGGTCCAGTATGGTGATGCATACCTGCCAGTCCAGCAAGTGTGTGAGTGGAGTAGGACGTTTCAAAACTGTTCAATGAAGAGATGCAGCGGATGGTGCATGAGTGGTTACACACGCCACCAAGATAATTTATTTCTTCAGGAATCCAAGCACTTGATCGGTGCTGAAGGACTTCGTTACACGCAGTGGTGACCACATCGAACAACGACACATTTATCTTTACTGTTTCAGAATCTATTCATATAAAACAAAAATGTAAGGTTTCCATTTGAACTCCGCTCGTAGTATGTGATACTGCTGTATGAACACTGTACACTCTTGCAATGAGTTACATAATTTATTAGTAATATTCCCTTGAGAAATTTCAGCTTGAATTCACAGTACAATTGCCGTAGTGATAGTGTCATATATATGATAGATGACAGCGCTCGGCACTTCAGACCTGTGCTTTAGTACACTCACCCGTATGGATTTGTTTTCAAAAAGCCAACAAGACATCAGTGCAAAATATGGAAATTAAATATGGAGTCAGAAACCAGATAACGGTAAAGAAGTAATAAAACGGAAAATTCGAAACTGACACTTCTCAGCGACACCTTATCTTGGTCAGTGACGCCTGAGCATGCAGTTGATTTAGATGTACGTTTTATAAATACATTATGCAGTTATGTTGAACAAAGTACCGTACAATCAGACCTATAATACGCACTCGTGTATAATACGCATACTTGATTTGGCATATTCTTGTAAAATGGAAATTCGTGTATAATATCATTGGCACCTTGCCGTCTTGACAGACGATAGTTTGTGCTTTAAAAAGGCATCATAAATTTTACCTATGGCGGTAGCGCTTGTGACTGATAAGGCCAATTTGCGCTGTAAAACTACGCCAGTTGACAGGGACTTATAACCCATAACAGTTGCCTCTCGCTTTGATTCCGAGACCAGTTAAGACCAGGGATGGAGTTATTGCCTCTCCATAGCACAAAGCCTGGGCTAAAATATAGAGATCATGTGTTGCCCATGCAGTATGATCCCTCTCTCGGCCTGCCTAGTTCACTCCAGAGGAAAGGTAACACCCCTACATCTGGAACAAGACAAGCTGCAGAAGCTGCCGGATCAGCAAAGCAATGCTCTAACTGTCCGCCTGTCGGAGCTTCGATCCTAGACCAGCTGCCAACCAAGGCTTAGGGCCGTGTCTGCCCTGCCATGACATTTTGTCTTTAGCTTGCATTTCCTCGCACCAGGGTGAGGCTTGTACCCTCCCAATTGCGCTCTTCCGCCCGAAGCCGTTGGCACAATGTGGGGTGTCGGGTTTGGTAAGCGCCGCCCAACGTTCGGCGCTAACAGAAAGCAGGTAGTACCGTCTACTGTTATACGGTAGCTCAGTCATATCTGACTAAGACCTGACACACCGTGTATAATACGCACAGGCATTTTTCAAGATTTTATTTTATGAAGTTTTTATTAACAATTTAAAGTATTAAAACACACACACACACACACACACACACACACACACACACTCTCTTATTATGCCTTTTTAAAGCACAAACTATCGCCTGTCAAGACGGCAAGGTGCCAGTGTGTATATGTGTCACATCTTACATCGTCTGTCACTGTGTCACATCTGACATCGGTTGTCACAGTGCCACATCTTACATCTTCTGTCAGTGTGTCACATCTTACATCGACTGTCACTGTGCCACATCTTACATCAACTGTCACTGTGCCACATCTTACATCAACTGTCACTGTGCCACATCTTACATCAGCTGCCACTGTGCCACATCTTACATCAACTGTCACTGTGCCACATCTTACATCAGCTGTCACTGTGCCACATCTTACATCAACTGTCACTGTGCCACATCTTACATCGGCTGTCACTGTGTCACATCTTACATCAACTGTCACTGTGCCACATCTTACATCAAATGTCACTGTGCCACATCTTACATCAACTGTCACTGTGCCACATCTTACATCAGCTGTCACTGTGCCACATCTTACATCAGCTGTCATTGTGCCACATCTTACATCGGCTGTCACTGTGTCACATCTTACATCAACTGTCACTGTGCCACATCTTACATCAAATGTCACTGTGCCACATCTTACATCAGCTGTCACCGTGCCACATCTTGCATTTTCTGTCACCATGTCACATCTTACGTCTGCTGTCACTGTAAAATCTTCCATCGGTGGTGGTGGTGGTGGTAGTAGTAGCAGCAGCAGTAGCAGTATCTCATATACTACTACTAGTACTAATATTACTACTACTACTACTACTACTACTACTACTACTACTACTACTACTACTACTACTACTACTACTACTACTACTACTACTACTACTACTACTACTACTACTACTACTACATGTGCCGCCGCTGCTGCTGGCCTCACTTAAACTCTCTACTACTTATATATTACAGAAAGACAAGCCAGCACATGTACTATCATATTACACTAAAACACGACAGCACTTTAGCGTTTCTGAATCATTATGGGAATGTAATACGTCCCCACACAGACACGGGCCAGCATGATTCCAACGGGCGGGGAAAATGTTAAACATATGCAATCAAACATTCCAGAACCCAGCTAAATATTCTATGTGGATCTTGCTAATGACATTCCATTCCCAAAATGCTTACTATTTAGCCAGTCTGCTCACAATAGCCAAGATTTGGGTAGGATGGGTGACGCGGCACGCGCCTGTATTAATCCGCCACCGGTCGACAGTCCCCGGGGACTACGTCAGGCCAATGCGCATGCGTGGCTGTCCATTTGTCGTGAATGTAAATAATTAAGGCAGCTAGCAATGCAATGTGAGAGGGTGTCCGGGTAGGAACATTAATGAGCGTCTCAGAGGCAGCCTGCTGCGTACTTGCAATGCTGCAAAATGAATTTCGGGTTAGTGTCAGAGGCCCAACACACCGGAAACATGTTTGATCGCTGTTTGCATTAAAATACGTGCTCTTAGTAAACAATGACATATGAGACTAATTCATACAGCCCACCCGGTTTGAATCTCTGATTAATAGGGTTAGGCAATGTTTGCAAGAATTATTATATCTAATAATATCAATCATTGACACCCTGATCTTATGGGTAGTATTTTCGGAATTCTAACCTTCTAGGAGAGCAGTGAAAAACAGGAGGTGGTATGTATAAGTCATAAGTTTTGACGTTAAAACTCCCACGCAATTGGAAAGTTAAAGAGCAGGCCTTTCGACCACCAACCTGGCAAAACTGTTGGGGTAAGTAAACGTGTAGAAGGCGCCCGCCCCCTTGATGGAACCTGTTTTATCATCATGTGCCATGCCGAAAAGCATGGGCGGGCATGTTTTGCCATCTTACACGATCACCAAAGTCGTGGATCAGCTCCGTGTTCTTGTCTCGATTATTCCATATGGCCATACCATCCGAATATGTATCTCATTGCCTTCCCGTTGTTCTTTTCCCTCCAGTCTTGCCAGTTGTCACTGAGTTTTCGAGTATATTTCTTCTCATAATGTGCCCATACAATTATGACTGGCTACCTCTAATTTCTCTAATCAGTTTACGGTTTCCGTTTGTTTCTTGTAGGACTTGCTTATTGGTTGTTGTTGTTGTTGTTGTTGGTGTATGTCCATGGCATTTTGTGCATTTCCCCTCAGAAACCATATCTCCATTGCCATCAGATGTTTCTCAGCTTGTCTAGAGAAGTAAACCTTACACAAATGCATTCTATAGTCTGACACACTAATCTTTGAAGTGTATATTTAGGCATGACGCACTCCCTTCTTCAGTCAAATAAGCAACAAGGAGAATGAATTGATGTTTATTCATTAAGCATTCAATGAGTGATGTAGTCATTACCCCGCCGGCCACTTTTACTTCCGACAATATTTTTTGGTACCAATTTTAGGCTTAGCCGACTGGGAGCCTGGTAACATTGTGGACAATTCTCGCCTTCACGAGGTTTCGAACATATGACCGTCGGGACGGTAGACGAGCTTGTTGGTCATTGCCTTACCGCGGCCTCTGCCCACGTGTCCGGTCTTAGTCAGATACGACTGAGCTACCGTATGACAGTAGACGGTACTACCTACTTTCTGTTAGTGCCGAATGTTGGGTCTTAGTCGGATATGACTGAGCTACCGTATGACAGTAGACGGTACTACATGCTTTCTGTTAGCGTCGAGTGTCGAGTCTTAGTCAGATATGATTAAGCTACCGTATGACAGTAGACGGTATTACCTGCATTCTGTTAGCGCCGAATGTTGGGTCTTAGTCAGATATGACTAAACTACCATATCACAGTACGCGGTACTACCTGCTTTCTGTTAATGCCGAATGTTGGGCGACGCTCACCAAACCCGACACCCCACATTCTGCCAACGGCTTCGGGCAGAGAAGCACAAATGAGGGTACAAGCCTTACCCTAGGGCGCGGTAATCCAACCTAAAGACGAAATAGTTTGGCAGGACAGACCAGGCCCTAAGCCTTGGTGGCCAACTGGTCTATGATCGAAGCTCGGACAGGCGGACAGTTAGAGCATTGCTTTGCTCTTACGGCAGCTACTGCAGCTTGTCTTGTTCCAGACGTATTGGAGTAAACTAGGCAGGCCGAGAGATGGATGATGCTGCATGGGCAACACATGGTCTCTACAATTTAGCCCAGGCTTTGTGCTATGGATTGATTGATTGATTGATTTAGGAACCGACATCACAGCATTCGGGGTATTCCCATAATCGCTCCGTCCCCATCCTCAGCAGCCAGCGAAGAGTTCCAACACTAATTGTACCAGTAGCAATCTGATTATATGTCCGTCCCGCCTTTCCTCTGAGCGTCAATCGTCGGCCAGATCCCCTCGTCACCCCTCGCTGTCGCATACTTGCCAGGCCATGGTGATCCATTTGCTCCTCCGAGGTGTACACGTGCTCCCACAAGGCCGCAACCACGTCTGCCTTATCATGCATCAATACTCCACCAAGTTTTGCAGAGCCAGCCAATCTGTCCGCCTGTTCATTCCCCAGCAAGCCACTCTGCACGAAGCTTGCCTGTCCTCACCCTATTCAGCATGCTTTCTGAGTCAGTTACAAACACTATGTGTGTGTGTATCGTATTCTCCATCCAGCGGAAAGCTGCACTCACCGCCTCCACCTCCATTATTAAGCTAGATGCTGTGGTATCATATGCCAGACTCTCCTGCACTAAACGGCGACCATTAGCTTGTGCTAAGAACCCCCAGGCACCTCTCCTGCCTCTCAACACCGAACCATCTGTGTATATAATCACATAACCAGGGCGAGCATTATCCTGAATTAGTTGCTGGATTTCCACTTCCGTGGCCCCTGCTGGCCACTCCCTGCACTCCCGGCTCAATTTGATTACAACTCTGCACAAGTCTGACTGCTCGGCTGGCACTCTGACCCACTCCTCTCCTCGCCTAATGTTCTCCAAGATGCACACCTGTCTGATTGTATCTTCCGCCTGAGCCATTCATGATTTCCCTCTTATCAGTCGCTGACCCTTAACTACGTCCATCGCCTCATGCAACGGGTGATTTATGTCAGTAACTACTCTGAGGTATGCCTTCGCCTGCATCACCTTGAGCAATCCAGCAACAGTCGGCAAACCAAGGATGTAACGCATACACACGACTGGGGTGTCTCTACTCTCTGGTGCATCCCAGAATGACCCGCATAGCTTCGTTCTGTATGTGCTCTAATTTCACCAATTGACACTTTGAGACAGTGAGAAGTCCTAGTCCATAATCCATCACTGAGAGAAACAAGTGCTGGTATAGTGTGAAAAGCATTCTCTGCTCAGTGTCCATTGTAGCCATAGTTTTAAGTGCATTGAGTCCCTTTTGAGATCTTGACACAACCGACTCCACATGGTCCTTGAAGGACAGGCTCCTGTCAAATGTGATTCCCAGATACTTCAGTGTGTTCTCTCTGTTGACGCTTCTACCATCTATCGTGAGGCGTGGGACATCAGTTCTCACAATCTTGTTGTCCAGAGAGCACCACAAAACAGCTGCCTTTTCCGGGTGGATGATAGCACTCATTTCAGTGGAATTGTCAATCACTTTGTCTACTGTTGCCTGTAGTTCCTGGGCTGTCTGCTCCCTACCTCTCCCCTGCCTATATGCAAGAATATCATCTGCAAATGTTAGTATCCTTCCATCCCCTGGTGCTTCTAGGTTTGCAATCTTGCTCGTATACAAGTTAAAGAGCACCGGTGAGATTGCGGATCCCTGTGGCAGTCCCGGGGTTAAAATATATGGCTCTGAAGTCCATGCACCCAGACGGAGAGCGATCGAACGAGAATGCAGGACGGCTGCTATCCAGTTCACCAACCAGGGATTGACCTCCTTCTCCATCAGTGCGGTCATCAAAATATCACGGGTGATCTATGTCAGTAACTACTCTGAGGTATGCCTTCGCCTGCATCACCTTGAGCAATCCAGCAACAACTCTGTTGTACGCATCCTCGAGATCAAGTGCCGCCGCTATCGTTTCCTGTCTACTCTGAAACCCCTCGTAAACGTCAAAGGCAAAAGTGGCTGCACTAAGTTTATTACCAAAAAAAAAAAAAAAAGTAACCACAGTTAGCTCTCCAATCCAAATCATAAAAACGAAAACTTCAAATGAAAACCTTAAAAGTGTGATATAAATTACAGTAACCATACCGTTGTCTTGTAACCTGTCAATGTTGTTGTTACGGATGTCAAGAGTGTTAAGCGGGTGACATCACAAAGGCAGACGAACACAGTGACGTCATAAGGACAGTTTAAAGATGACCGCCCAACTTTTGACATGCACCAAAGAGGAGCAGCGTTCTGTTAACCATTTTTCGATCAAGGAAGGGGTGAATCTATATACATTTTAAAGCGAATGAAGGTCCAGTATGGTGATGCATACCTGCCAGTCCAGCAAGTGTGTGAGTGGAGTAGGACGTTTCAAAACTGTTCAATGAAGAGATGCAGCGGATGGTGCATGAGTGGTTACACACTCCACCAAGATAATTTATTTCTTCAGGAATCCAAGCACTTGATCGGTGCTGAAGGACTTCGTTACACGCAGTGGTGACCACATCGAACAACGACACATTTATCTTTACTGTTTCAGAATCTATTCATATAAAACAAAAATGTAAGGTTTCCATTTGAACTCCGCTCGTAGTATGTGATACTGCTGTATGAACACTGTACACTCTTGCAATGAGTTACATAATTTATTAGTAATATTCCCTTGAGAAATTTCAGCTTGAATTCACAGTACAATTGCCGTAGTGATAGTGTCATATATATGATAGATGACAGCGCTCGGCACTTCAGACCTGTGCTTTAGTACACTCACCCGTATGGATTTGTTTTCAAAAAGCCAACAAGACATCAGTGCAAAATATGGAAATTAAATATGGAGTCAGAAACCAGATAACGGTAAAGAAGTAATAAAACGGAAAATTCGAAACTGACACTTCTCAGCGACACCTTATCTTGGTCAGTGACGCCTGAGCATGCAGTTGATTTAGATGTACGTTTTATAAATACATTATGCAGTTATGTTGAACAAAGTACCGTACAATCAGACCTATAATACGCACTCGTGTATAATACGCATACTTGATTTGGCATATTCTTGTAAAATGGAAATTCGTGTATAATATCATTGGCACCTTGCCGTCTTGACAGACGATAGTTTGTGCTTTAAAAAGGCATCATAAATTTTACCTATGGCGGTAGCGCTTGTGACTGATAAGGCCAATTTGCGCTGTAAAACTACGCCAGTTGACAGGGACTTATAACCCATAACAGTTGCCTCTCGCTTTGATTCCGAGACCAGTTAAGACCAGGGATGGAGTTATTGCCTCTCCATAGCACAAAGCCTGGGCTAAAATATAGAGATCATGTGTTGCCCATGCAGTATGATCCCTCTCTCGGCCTGCCTAGTTCACTCCAGAGGAAAGGTAACACCCCTACATCTGGAACAAGACAAGCTGCAGAAGCTGCCGGATCAGCAAAGCAATGCTCTAACTGTCCGCCTGTCGGAGCTTCGATCCTAGACCAGCTGCCAACCAAGGCTTAGGGCCGTGTCTGCCCTGCCATGACATTTTGTCTTTAGCTTGCATTTCCTCGCACCAGGGTGAGGCTTGTACCCTCCCAATTGCGCTCTTCCGCCCGAAGCCGTTGGCACAATGTGGGGTGTCGGGTTTGGTAAGCGCCGCCCAACGTTCGGCGCTAACAGAAAGCAGGTAGTACCGTCTACTGTTATACGGTAGCTCAGTCATATCTGACTAAGACCTGACACACCGTGTATAATACGCACAGGCATTTTTCAAGATTTTATTTTATGAAGTTTTTATTAACAATTTAAAGTATTAAAACACACACACACACACACACACACACACACACACACACACACACACACTCTCTTATTATGCCTTTTTAAAGCACAAACTATCGCCTGTCAAGACGGCAAGGTGCCAGTGTGTATATGTGTCACATCTTACATCGTCTGTCACTGTGTCACATCTGACATCGGTTGTCACAGTGCCACATCTTACATCTTCTGTCAGTGTGTCACATCTTACATCGACTGTCACTGTGCCACATCTTAGATCAACTGTCACTGTGCCACATCTTACATCAACTGTCACTGTGCCACATCTTACATCAGCTGCCACTGTGCCACATCTTACATCAACTGTCACTGTGCCACATCTTACATCAGCTGTCACTGTGCCACATCTTACATCAACTGTCACTGTGCCACATCTTACATCGGCTGTCACTGTGTCACATCTTACATCAACTGTCACTGTGCCACATCTTACATCAAATGTCACTGTGCCACATCTTACATCAACTGTCACTGTGCCACATCTTACATCAGCTGTCACTGTGCCACATCTTACATCAGCTGTCATTGTGCCACATCTTACATCGGCTGTCACTGTGTCACATCTTACATCAACTGTCACTGTGCCACATCTTACATCAAATGTCACTGTGCCACATCTTACATCAGCTGTCACCGTGCCACATCTTGCATTTTCTGTCACCATGTCACATCTTACGTCTGCTGTCACTGTAAAATCTTCCATCGGTGGTGGTGGTGGTGGTAGTAGTAGCAGCAGCAGTAGCAGTATCTCATATACTACTACTAGTACTAATATTACTACTACTACTACTACTACTACTACTACTACTACTACTACTACTACTACTACTACTACTACTACTACTACTACTACTACTACTACTACTACTACTACTACTACTACTACTACTACTACTACTACATCTTGTGCCGCCGCTGCTGCTGGCCTCACTTAAACTCTCTACTACTTATATATTACAGAAAGACAAGCCAGCACATGTACTATCATATTACACTAAAACACGACAGCACTTTAGCGTTTCTGAATCATTATGGGAATGTAATACGTCCCCACACAGACACGGGCCAGCATGATTCCAACGGGCGGGGAAAATGTTAAACATATGCAATCAAACATTCCAGAACCCAGCTAAATATTCTATGTGGATCTTGCTAATGACATTCCATTCCCAAAATGCTTACTATTTAGCCAGTCTGCTCACAATAGCCAAGATTTGGGTAGGATGGGTGACGCGGCACGCGCCTGTATTAATCCGCCACCGGTCGACAGTCCCCGGGGACTACGTCAGGCCAATGCGCATGCGTGGCTGTCCATTTGTCGTGAATGTAAATAATTAAGGCAGCTAGCAATGCAATGTGAGAGGGTGTCCGGGTAGGAACATTAATGAGCGTCTCAGAGGCAGCCTGCTGCGTACTTGCAATGCTGCAAAATGAATTTCGGGTTAGTGTCAGAGGCCCAACACACCGGAAACATGTTTGATCGCTGTTTGCATTAAAATACGTGCTCTTAGTAAACAATGACATATGAGACTAATTCATACAGCCCACCCGGTTTGAATCTCTGATTAATAGGGTTAGGCAATGTTTGCAAGAATTATTATGTCTAATAATATCAATCATTGACACCCTGATCTTATGGGTAGTATTTTCGGAATTCTAACCTTCTAGGAGAGCAATGAAAAACAGGAGGTGGTATGTATAAGTCATAAGTTTTGACGTTAAAACTCCCACGCAATTGGAAAGTTAAAGAGCAGGCCTTTCGACCACCAACCTGGCAAAACTGTTGGGGTAAGTAAACGTGTAGAAGGCGCCCGCCCCCTTGATGGAACCTGTTTTATCATCATGTGCCATGCCGAAAAGCATGGGCGGGCATGTTTTGCCATCTTACACGATCACCAAAGTCGTGGATCAGCTCCGTGTTCTTGTCTCGATTATTCCATATGGCCATACCATCCGAATATGTATCTCATTGCCTTCCCGTTGTTCTTTTCCCTCCAGTCTTGCCAGTTGTCACTGAGTTTTCGAGTTTATTTCTTCTCATAATGTGCCCATACAATTATGACTGGCTACCTCTAATTTCTCTAATCAGTTTACGGTTTCCGTTTGTTTCTTGTAGGACTTGCTTATTGGTTTTTGTTGTTGTTGTTGTTGTTGTTGTTGTTGTTGTTGTTGTTGTTGTTGTTGTTGTTGGTGTATGTCCATGGCATTTTGTGCATTTCCCCTCAGAAACCATATCTCCATTGCCATCAGATGTTTCTCAGCTTGTCTAGAGAAGTAAACCTTACACAAATGCATTCTATAGTCTGACACACTAATCTTTGAAGTGTATATTTAGGCATGACGCACTCCCTTCTTCAGTCAAATAAGCAACAAGGAGAATGAATTGATGTTTATTCATTAAGCATTCAATGAGTGATGTAGTCATTACCCCGCCGGTCACTTTTACTTCCGACAATATTTTTTGGTACCAATTTTAGGCTTAGCCGACTGGGAGCCTGGTAACATTGTGGACAATTCTCGCCTTCACGAGGTTTCGAACATATGACCGTCGGGACGGTAGACGAGCTTGTTGGTCATTGCCTTACCGCGGCCTCTGCCCACGTGTCCGGTCTTAGTCAGATACGACTGAGCTACCGTATGACAGTAGACGGTACTACCTACTTTCTGTTAATGCCGAATGTTGGGTCTTAGTCGGATATGACTGAGCTACCGTATGACAGTAGACGGTACTACATGCTTTCTGTTAGCGTCGAGTGTCGAGTCTTAGTCAGATATGATTAAGCTACCGTATGACAGTAGACGGTACTACCTGCATTCTGTTAGCGCCGAATGTTGGGTCTTAGTCAGATATGACTAAACTACCATATCACAGTACGCGGTACTACCTGCTTTCTGTTAATGCCGAATGTTGGGCGACGCTCACCAAACCCGACACCCCACATTCTGCCAACGGCTTCGGGAGTAGTAGGCAAGGGACTCCAGACCCCACTTTTAGCCTCCATAGTAGTGTTTATGAAGGAAATATGGGTAAAATGGCTCCAGCCTGGAGGCTGAAGGAAATATTTTTGGGCGGGTGAAATTTTTTCGGCGTGCCTCGTGGGAACGGGTTTTTTGTGGAGGCTGAAGGAAATATTTTTGGGCGGGTGAAATTTTTTCGGCGTGTCTCGTGGGAACGGGTTTTTTTTTTACGCTGCCTGGTGGGGTGTAAAAAGTAATTAAATGTTTAGTTGGTTCTGGAAGAGGGGAAAGTTATTTTGGTTACATTAGTATGCGTAGTGATAGACAAGGGTGTGATGGGTCGTGGTTGTACTCGAAGTAAGAGGTGGTTACTATCATCTGAACAGTGTGATAGTAGTGAAGGGTGGTATATTCACCGATTACAAAGGAAATCTTATAAAGTTATAATGGGTATGGTGGTAAGGGGTATTAGTGATCAAGTAGGAGTGATACAGGGGTGGTCATAAATATAATAAGAGGTGTTCGCAATTACACACTGGTCAACCAGTGGTCAAGCAATGGTCAAGTAAGGGTCAAGTAGTCAAGTAAGGAAATTTTAGGGAAAAGTGATTGTAATGAGATGGTGATGATTAAAGAGTGGTAAATTAGTGGTCAAGTAGTGGTCAAGGAGTGGTCAAGTGGTCAAGTAAGGACAATTTTAGGGGAAATTGGTCGTAGTGACATGGTAATGTTTAAATTAGTGGTAAATTAGTGGTCAACCAGTGGTCAAGCAATGGTCAAGTAAGGGTCAAGTAGTCAAGTAAGGAAATTTTAGGGAAAAGTGATTGTAATGAGATGGTGATGATTAAAGAGTGGTAAATTAATGGTAAAGTAGTGGTCAAGTGGTCAAGTAAGGAAAATTTTAGGGGAAATTGGTCGTAGTGACATGGTAATGTTTAAATTAGTGGTAAATTAGTGGTCAAGTAGTGGTCAAGCAGTGGTCAAGCAGTGGTCAAGCAGTGGTCAAGTGAGGAAAATTTTAGGGAAATTTTAGGGAAAAGTGATTTGTAGTGACATGGTAATGTTTAAATTAGTGGTAAATTAGTGGTCAAGTAGTGGTCAAGGAGTGGTCAAGTGGTCAAGTGAGGAAAATTTTAGGGAAATTTTAGGGAAAAGTGATTGTAATGAGATGGTGATGATTAATGAGTGGTAAATTAGTGGTCAAGTAGTGGTCAAGCAGTGGTCAAGCAAGGAAAATTTTAGGGAAATTTTAGGGAAAAGTGATTGTAATGAGATGGTGATGATTAAAGGGTGGTAAATTAGTGGTCAAGCAGTGGTCAAGGAGTGGTCAAGTGGTCAAGTGAATAAATTTTAGGGAAAAGTGATTGTAGCGACATGGTGATGCTTAAAGGGTGGTAAATTAGTGGTCAAGTAGTGGTCAAGGAGTGGTCAAGTGGTGGTCAAGTGGTCGAGTGACCACTTAAATTGTAGAGGACGATGTGCCTAAGATTATGGTAGTGATTAAAGTGATCGATGACGTGGTCAAGTAGTGGTCAAGCAGTGGTCAAGTAGTCAAGTAAGGAAATTGTAGGGGAAAGTACGTATAGTGCAATGGTGGTGGGTAAAGTGAGGAAGAATCAATAGTAGTGATAATAGTACTACCAATATTAGCGACAAGAATATTAGCTTGTGCGTTATTATACTATATTTTTGTGGGGTGTGTAAAAATCATTCAAAGAGGGTCATACAACCACAAGTACACACATGTACACACATACAAATACAAAGACAACCAAACATACACATAAAGACAGACAAGCACAAAGACAACCCATACCATTACTACTGTCACTATCAATAGATATACACACGTGCAGACACACTCACCCATACACAAGAACACTCAAAGACAAATACAAAGACACAGACACACTTGTACATACAGACACAGAAGTACAGACAACCCATACTATTACTACTGTCATCACAACTATACACAAGTACACACTTGATACACTTGTACATACAGACACATAAGTACACAAAAAACACACCCAAACCATTACTACTGGTACCAGTACAGATACACTCACCCATAAGACTAAACTATACAACCCACAAATTTTTGGTAAAGAACGCGGATGTCCGAGAAAGCCCCTACGTCATCACCGCCATGTGCAAAAGTCATTAAGTATGAGTCATCGGTTTGTGGGAAGCAGGCGTGAGAATAGCTTGTCTAACTGCCACGTCAGCTAGGTCGTGTGCAGACCCAGTGTATAAAATAGAAGGCGTCTCTTGTGAGCACAGTACCAGTTCACGGGCTGACTTGGGTATCTACAGAGGTGCTTCAGGCTGGTGTGAGCAGTGTAGTAACCAGATATTGTTCACGTACTGACTTGGCTACAGAGGTGCTTCAGGCTGGTGTGAGCAGTGTAGTAACCAGATATTGTTCACGTACTGACTTGGCTACATCGGTGAAACAGGTTGGTGTGAGCCTTATTCGTGTCGTTGGCCTCTGATAAAACAGTGAAACATTGTATACATCAGAACATTTTTTGGTGTTGTAAGAAAGAAAAAGAAAAACAGTTTATCAATATGACCACCAGATCTACTTTCATGTGTTCAGTGTGCGACAAAGCCTTCCGTGATGCGAATAATCTTAATCGTCACATTCGGACCATTCACGGTACGAAATCATACTTATGTCATATCTGTGGACAACGTTTCAACAGAAAAGACAATCTACACAGACACAGACGAATACATCATCACCGGTCTATGGATACATCAGAACCAGAGACAACTACCTCTTCACCATCAGAGACAACACCAACAACAACCTCGACGACACCACCAAATGAAACCAATATAACTAACAGTCAGATACAACCAGACGAGAATATTCTTGAACAATTGGTAGAAGACGAAGTGAGCATCTTAGCAGCCGGAGAACCAGAGACAACATCCTTCCATCGGATATTCAACAAATATATAGAGAAAATTGGGAAGCTATCAGGACACATCACAAGATTAACAAGTATTTATCGACATACACCTTCTTTATTAGCCCGGAGATACAAAAGCCTATCAACTGGACAGATACGTTGTATAAGATTTTCAATGCTCAAATTAGTCGCTTTAAGATCAACTTTAGCTTTCATCTAGTGTTACGACATAGAGGAACACAAGATCTTAGATTCTATCATGCATCATTTAACAATTCTTCTGTTGTAGAATTTCCAGTGCTAATACATAACAGATATGACTTTGATGCCTTCCTTACAACAGTACACGAACATGACATTCATTCCTACGCCATCCAACAACGTACAGACACCAAATACACACAAGAGACAGTAGCTGGTATATGTTTTTATCTCTTTCATATGCCCGAGTTCCCGATAGTTTGATGTCTAGGTCATCCCCCAACTACATTGTTTTATAATTTTGTCACTAAGCATGTATGTCATTGATGTTTTCTTATACCACTAAAGTGTTTTGATGAATAATACATTCTTTGATATATTGAAACCAAGATATTTGATGATTTTCTTTAGTGGTTTTGTTTTTACTTATTGTTCCGAGAGACATCAACACTGACAGACAATGAAACAAAGACACATACTGAAATGTATTATGTATTTATTCAACTGCTGCTTGCAACCAAGTATAGAAATTACACCATCCACCTCGCAGTATCCAATGATGTAGTTTATCAGTCATATACGTGCCTACAGATGTAGCGAAGCTTTCCTCCAGGTCCTGGACATTCACGTCTGTGTTATAAGAATTATTAACCAGATGCTTACCCAGACGCATACCAAGTGTAAAAACCATCCTTATTCTCCCGTAGTTGATGACGTTATCGGCAAAGACTTCGTCAGCGATTGAAACAAAGACCGGGAAAACGTGTTCGGGCTTGATACAGACTTCTAGTCTCGTGAATAACACATCATGTTGGTTGGCTATCTGACGTACTAAGCGACACAACCTCAAGTTATTGGTCTTTGTGGGGTTGTAGGAACTAATAATAGTCAACGCCATACTCACCAACTCGGTGTGAACTTGTGTCAAGTCGACCATTGGTTCCATCGTTATTATACCAATAGCTACCAGAGACCCACTAGCGTGCAGTTGGTGGTCAAATGGTCTAATAATATCACCCGATATGTTTATAAACACCAATTCGAGTAGATAGGTGGTTATTAATACCCATGGATCCTAGGTGGAAACATCCTTTTACGGCTTTGATTGCGGGCCCAACGGGGAGTGGTAAAACCGTCTTTGTCCAACAGTTCTTGACCCATCTACCAGCCATGGTAGACCCCCTTCCAGAGGAAATTATATGGTGCTATGGGGAATGGCAACCCATCTACGAAACTATGAAGGGTGTTCAATTTAATGAAGGTCTGCCAGATATGGAAAAATGGACAGGTGATAGACGTCGGTTAGTAGTCATAGATGATCTAATGTCTGAGACAGATGACAGAGTGACTAAATTATTTACTAAAGGCAGTCATCATCGCAACCTCAGTGTTATGTATATAGTACAGAACCTATTTGGTAAGAATAAAGAACAAAGAACTATCAGTCTGAATTCGCACTACCTAGTGGTGTTTAAGAATCCTCGAGACGGGTCTCAGATTACCAATCTCGCCAAACAGATGTATCCAGGCCGTGTGTCATATGTCCAAGAGAGTTTTAAAGACGCGACATCGGCTCCACACGGGTATTTGTTATTTGACCTGCGACAGGAAACACCGGATCAGCTCCGCTTACGAAGTCATATATTTCCCGACCAGCAGCAAGTCGTCTACGTCCCCAAATAACATGTCTAACCGACTTAAACGTAACGAGGGTATGTTACGTTTCTTGGGTCAGACCAACCCAGCCACTGTGAAGGCAGTAATGAAATCAGCTTCCCCGGATCTCGTCCAATCAATTTGCGAGTGCTGTCACAACGTTTTAAAAGGTAATGTTCCCCTGACACCAGCTCAGAAGAAGCGTCTGCAACGACACAAAGACAGTCTGAGAGCACTCACTCATAAGAAATTATCGCTCAAGAAAAGGAAAGAGATTCTACAACAAGGTGGTTTCATAGGCGCCTTACTAGGCCCCATACTAAATGTGTTGAAAAGCGTGGTGGGATTGTAATGGCCAAGAAGATGATCTTGATCGATCCCCGATTGCTAGAAAAACCCTATGTACCACCCGACACACTAAATGATAGTCTACAGGATTTGGATCGTCAGATGCAACAAGTCCTGGAAACAGAAGATCTACCACCCCGTGACAAGGCCAGAGCGTATCAGCAAACACTACAGAGGTATCTGAATCGACTCGAACAGTACAAACACAAGCCTCTGGGACTAGTAGATATCAAGGAACAAAAACCTGAAGTCACCAGTGTACCGACACCAGTAGCCGAGACACCTCTTCAACCAACACCTCTTCAGTCTATTCAACCGGCTCAAGTAGTCGAACCCAAAACAGTCGAGACCACACCACCTTACAAACTCAGGCGAAGCAAGAAGAAGACTAGGATACCTACCCCCAAGTGGCAAAAATGGCCGCCCAATTAAAAAAATATTACTATGACCCTAAGAAACCCGGAGCCTATGGTGGAGCAGCCGCCTTAAAAAGAAATACTAACCTGAAGAAAATAGATAAATGGTGACGTCATCAAGATACCTACACGTTACATAAACCGATCCGTCGCCGCTTCCAGAGACGTCAGACCATAACCGGTGGTATAAAGCACCAATTTCAAGCCGACTTGATAGATATGAGACTATTACAAAGATACAATGATGGGATGTCGTACCTAGTGACTTGTATCGATGTGTTTAGTAAATATGCTTGGGCTATCCCGATCCAGAAGAAAACGGGGAAAGCACTGGTGGTGGCTATGAGTAAAATCTTTGATGATAGCCAACCGATAAATTTTCAGAGCGATAAAGGTTCGGAATTCGTTAATCGGACCTTCTTAAAATTTCTGAAAGATCGAGGTGTGCACTTCTTTACCACCGAGAATGGAGATGTGAAGGCAGCGATAGTGGAAAGATTCAATCGAACCCTGAAAGAAAAAATGTGGCGTTATTTCACCAAGACCAATACACTGCGCTACGTCGACGTGATAGATAATTTGATCCAGAACTACAATGGTTCGTATCACAGAAGTATTCGCATGGCCCCTGTACAAGTCAACTATAGTAATCAAGAAGAGGTGTGGGATAACTTGTATAAGCCGACATACGTATCGAAAAAAGTGTATTTTACACCTGGGGATCGAGTCAGACTGGCTGAACCCAAACAACCTTTTAAAAAAGGGTATATGCCCTCGTGGACAGAAGAATTGTTTACCGTCAGTCGCATAAACCAGACCAGTCCAGTGACCTATGTGGTAAAAGATGATTCGGGAGAGGAACTACAGGGCTCGTTCTACAGAGAAGAAATACAACTAGTTGGAGACAAGCAAGTGTATCGTATCGAAACAATCTTACAAGAAAGACCCAGGCGAGGTGGTGGGAAAGAGTATTTAGTGAAGTGGTTTGGTTATCCCCATTCATTCAATAGTTGGATAGCTGACACGCAACTAGCTAGTTATGGAGACTAGTGGTGTGACTGAAGACAGGGTGGAAACTATGGGGGTGCGCCCACAACTGACAGAGGGGGAAAGAACATCGATCTGGTCATTCTTTGGACAACGTGTACCGAGGCCAGAGATTGTATTTCTGTGTCAAATGGTGGTTATATATGCCGTAATTGCCGTGTCTTTGTTCAATCTGACTCAAGGCAGCGCAGACGCACCAGACGGCAAGTTGTGGGTAGCTCTAATGAGTAGTTGTTTGGGTTATATGCTACCTAATCCTAAATTAGAAAAACGATGAGTTTCTATATAACTTTACCGAGTAATTCTGGACCAAAGGTATTTCCCAACAACCAACCCGGTCACTTTTTTGTCAAGTTGCCGCAGACCATTGATGTAACGACCCAATACGAAGTGGCCCTGGTCGAGATTCAGTTCCCCAATTCGTATTTTAATGGTTTGCCTGGTGAAATTTGGTTCCAATACTTTCCACCTAAAGGTAGTGGTATGGAACCTATAACCCTTGAATGTCCACCGGGTCCGTTCAGCAGCCCTGAAACTTTCATCGAGGAATTGAATAAGTTGTGTGTAGAAACCCAACTAGACGAGAAAGTAAACATCAAATTCGTGCTAGGTACACCTTGGAAAAAAGTCGCGATGAAGATATTTGAAAAAGGCGCCCAGGCTAAAGTTAGTGACAGATTGAAGAATATATTGGGTTTTCCCAGCTCGACTCTATCAGATGATAATGTCTTATTATACGGTAATACAGAATTAGAGATGGATAACGAAGTTAAAAATATCTATGTCTATTCCGATCTCGTAGCCGCGAGACCAGTTGGAGACGTCATGGTTCCTTTACTAAGGACTGTTCCTATATTGGACCGACTGTCACCTTCAGTGTTTCGTCTTTATGATAAGCCACATTATGTACCATTAAGTCGATTCTCCTTCGACACGGTGGAAATACTTTTAACTGACGATACGGGTAAAACACTCTCATTCAACGATGGGACTTCAGTACTAACTTTACATTTTCGAATCAGGAAGCACTCAGACCTCGAATAGACTAATATGAGTTTCTACGTGACACTGACGAGTAATGCTTCGCTACAAATATACCCCCAAAATAATGCCGGACATTTCTTTGTCAAACTACCACAAACTATTGAGCTCACCTCCCAGTACGAAGTTGGTTTGGTTGATATTCAGTTTCCCAACACCTATTTTAATATTTTGAAAGATGAGGTGTGGATAAAGTACTTTCCACCTCCAGACCTAGACGAACCACCGATGACGATTACGCTGACGCCTGGTCTGTACAAATCAATAGAAAAATTCATTGGTGAATTGAATAGATTGCTTTTCGAAGCTGAGAGATTTATCAATGAACTGCAATGGTTGCGTCTCGATGATGCCTTACAAGAACATAACCGAATGATGTTCTCTTATAACGATATTTCGAATAAGGCTCGTTTCCAATTATATGAACAGGGGGCTGAAGTTAGACTTAGTGACAAGTTGGCAGAAATATTACAGTTTCCCTCGACACATGTCACCGAGACTGAACCCAGTCTGTCTGGTGTGGGTGAAGTGGATTTAGACCAGGGCACAAAAAATGTCTTCGTCTATTCCGATATTGTCACCTCGCGGGTGGTTGGTGATGTGATGGTACCATTACTGAGGACACTACCTGTTCTAGACAGATCTACCACCTCGGTATTTAGGATGTATGACAAGCCACATTACGTACCCCTCAGTCGATTTTCATTTGACACGATTGAACTTCTTATAACCGACGAGCAGGGGAAACCTATCCCATTTACAGGTGGAACTTCAGTAGTGACGTTACATTTTCGAACAACCAAACGGTTTGATCTGGGCTAACCATGGTTAGACACGTGCCAATCCAACGCAACCCCAAATTATACGAGGAGTATTTCTGCAATCAAGCTGGAAGTGGTCTCCCTGTTTTTGTAGGTGGTCGAAGTCAGCGAGGTCATGGAATTGGTAGTTTCTTTAGTGGTCTTGGTCGCACAATTCTTCCTTGGTTGAAGACTGGTGGCAAAGCCCTATTGAGAGAAGGACTGGGGACAGGTTTGCAAGTGGCTCAAGATGCCTTAGCTGGTAGAAATGTTGGTGAGTCCTTCAAAGAACACGCCAGAGATGCTGGTCAACGACTACTCCATGGCGCAGCTCAACACATCAGCCAATCAGGTAGTGGTGTTAGGAAACGAAAACGAGCCGCCCCACCAGGTCAGCCCAGTAAAAGAATAAAACCAACAGTCAGAAAGCCATCGAGTCATAAGACACATCACCACCAAGCGGGACATTCGGATATTTTCTCATAATGGCGTTAATTCATCCCAAGTCATGTGAGTGTCTGCATTCTGGTCTGGATCTGTTTAGTGTACCTCCCACCCAGACAGCCGTAGAAGAGGGACAGTTTGTGGAGATTCATCCATTGGTCACTTTAGCTTATGGGGCACCCATCGAATTCACCATTTCTGGTGTCGGTGAAGATTACATTGATTTGTTTAATACTTTTCTGCACGTGAGAGCCAAAGTTACACTGCCCAATGGCGACGACCTACCAAACACAGCCGAAGTTGGTCCGATAAATTATTATTTGCATAGTTTGTTTTCTCAAGTAGACGTGTCCCTGAACGACACTCTTATTTCACCGAGTGAAAATTCGTATCCGTACCGGGCCTACTTGGAAGCTCTTCTGAATTACGGCGAAGAGGCCAAAAAGAGTCATCTGACGTCAGCTCTATACTATCAAGATACTCCTATGCACATGGCAGACACAAAGGGTGATACCAATACAGGTCTAGCCAAAAGAAGATCTTTAGCCAGCTATAGTGTGCCTCTGGATATGATGGGGCGCCTACATTCCGACATTTTCAATCAGGACCGGTACATGTTGAATGGTGTCGATATTAAAATCAAACTAACCCCATCAAAATCCGTCTTTAATTTGATTGCCACGGATGTAAGTGGTGGGTACAAAAGTGTCATTACTTACGCCGCCCTCTTGGTGAGGAAAGCTAAGTTAAATCCAGCTATCTCTCTGGCCCATGAAAAAGCCTTATTGAGATCCAATGCCAAGTATCCTTTTAAAAGGGTCGTGGTAAAGACCTTTTCTATCCCTAAAGGTATGTTTTCCCACACACAAGATAACCTTTTTCTCAGCCAGACACCGACCCGGGTGGTGATCGGATTAGTCAATGCTTCCTGCTTCAACGGCGAGCTGAATACGAACCCCTTCATATTCAATCATTATCAGTTAAACTATTTGAGTCTGATGGTAGATGGGCGTAGTGTTACAGGCAAACCCTTAACCATGAATTATACCACAGGTCAGTACATGCGAGCTTTCCATAGTACCAACTTGGCCCTTGGTCTGACCGGTAAGGATGTCGGGAATGGTATAAATTATGAAAGCTATAGTCAAGGGAATTGTCTCTATAGTTTTGATCTGACTCCTAGTATATTAGATGGAGAACAGTTTGAAATGGCGAAATCTGGCCCATTGTCAGTAGAACTAAAGTTTGACGTTATAACGACTGTACCTCTACAAGTCATCGTATACGCCGAACTCGATTCGGTCCTAGAAGTTTCCAAGACGAGACAAGTGCTAACAGATTACATAGCATAATGGATACCCAACAACTAAGACAATTACTCATGTCTGATCTGTTTGTTCGTCGCCTTCCACTAGTCAACGTATGCGCTAGAGATCATTTGCCTAGACACATTGATAGAACACAGCCAGCTGCTTTTATCGTCAATACTGACACCAGTGCTTACTCTGGTTCACATTGGATCGCCCTATATTTTAATGGTCTAGGTCAGTTTGAATATTTCGATTCGTTTGGTTTGCCACCATTACACGCCGACATTATCCATTTTATACAACGAAACTCGGACAG
This sequence comes from Cepaea hortensis, assembly GCA_963921405.1. NCBI lineage: Eukaryota > Metazoa > Mollusca > Gastropoda > Stylommatophora > Helicidae > Cepaea > Cepaea hortensis. The sequence continues at coordinate 80,626,439 of OY992890.1, forward strand.
ATCACCCGTGTACAATGCCCGTATGCTACAAGACATTAATAACACTACTTGTGGTCTGTATGCGTTGTATTTCTTATTAATGAAATGTCGTGGTTCGAGCATGTCACGTATCCTGCAACGCTTTGGACACAGACAACACGTGAACGATCGTCTCGTGTTTCGATTGGTTACTCCGTGGTTAAAAAAGACAAGTCCAGAACTGTTTAGAACTAGATAAATTCGTCGTTATAAAATGAGACGACCACTCGTCTTTTTGTTTCTACAACGATCAAGATGTCTACACCCAAGTGGTTATTCATGTCAAGACCTGATGATATGCCCAGACAACTAGACAACAGTTTGAAAGCGGTGACAGTTTCTCAAGACACAGGAACAATGACACTCCATCTATATCAATCTACCGACAGTCAAGACAAGCCTCTGAAAGACCAGACATCTTTCTACAATAATCAAGTCCCTCTGCTCCCTTTGGATCGTAAACGAAGCCATTTTTAAGTGTTGTATACCAATAAAAGCCATTTGAAAATGTTATTATTTTGTTTCTCTATTTTATTATGTTTTTGTTTATGTATTTGTTATAGGTGTTTGTAGTTGAGTGGTTGTTCTCACACCAAGTTTCACTGCTGTACCCAAGTCACTACGTGAAAAATAACTGGTTACTACACGAGCACTGCTCACACCAACCTGTTTCACCGATGTAGCCAAGTCAGTACGTGAACAATATCTGGTTACTACACTGCTCACACCAGCCTGAAGCACCTCTGTAGCCAAGTCAGTACGTGAACAATATCTGGTTACTACACTGCTCACACCAGCCTGAAGCACCTCTGTAGATACCCAAGTCAGCCCGTGAACTGGTACTGTGCTCACAAGAGACGCCTTCTATTTTATACACTGGGTCTGCACACGACCTAGCTGACGTGGCAGTTAGACAAGCTATTCTCACGCCTGCTTCCCACAAACCGATGACTCATACTTAATGACTTTTGCACATGGCGGTGATGACGTAGGGGCTTTCTCGGACATCCGCGTTCTTTACCAAAAATTTGTGGGTTGTATAGTTTAGTCTTATGGGTGAGTGTATCTGTACTGGTACCAGTAGTAATGGTTTGGGTGTGTTTTTTGTGTACTTATGTGTCTGTATGTACAAGTGTATCAAGTGTGTACTTGTGTATAGTTGTGATGACAGTAGTAATAGTATGGGTTGTCTGTACTTCTGTGTCTGTATGTACAAGTGTGTCTGTGTCTTTGTATTTGTCTTTGAGTGTTCTTGTGTATGGGTGAGTGTGTCTGCACGTGTGTATATCTATTGATAGTGACAGTAGTAATGGTATGGGTTGTCTTTGTGCTTGTCTGTCTTTATGTGTATGTTTGGTTGTCTTTGTATTTGTATGTGTGTACATGTGTGTACTTGTGGTTGTATGACCCTCTTTGAATGATTTTTACACACCCCACAAAAATATAGTATAATAACGCACAAGCTAATATTCTTGTCGCTAATATTGGTAGTACTATTATCACTACTATTGATTCTTCCTCACTTTACCCACCACCATTGCACTATACATACTTTCCCCTACAATTTCCTTACTTGACTACTTGACCACTGCTTGACCACTACTTGACCACGTCATCGATCACTTTAATCACTACCATAATCTTAGGCACATCGTCCTCTACAATTTAAGTTGTCACTCGACCACTTGACCACCACTTGACCACTACTTGACCACTACTTGACCACTAATTTACCACCCTTTAATCATCACCATCTCATTACAATCACTTTTCCCCTAAAATTTCCTCACTTGACCACTTGACCACTGCTTGACCACTGCTTGATTACTAATTTACCACCCTTTAATCATCACCATCTCATTACAATCACTTTTCCCTAAAATTTCCATAAAATTTTCCTCACTTACACACCGCTTGACCACTGCTTGACCACTACTTGACCACTACTTGATCATTAATTTACCACTAATTTAATCATCACCATGTCACTACGACCATTTTCCCCTAAAATTTTCCTTACTTGACCACTTGACCACTCCTTGACCACTACTTGACCACTAATTTACCACTCTTTAATCATCACCATCTCATTACAATCACTTTTCCCTAAAATTTCCCTAAAATTTTCCTCACTTGACCACTGCTTGACCACTGCTTGACCACTACTTGACCACTAATTTACCACTAATTTAAACATTACCATGTCACTACGACCAATTTTCCTTAAAATTTTCCTTACTTGACCACTTGACCACTGCTTGACCACTACTTGACCACTAATTTACCACTCTTTAATCATCACCATCTCATTACAATCACTTTTCCCTAAAATTTCCCTAAAATTTTCCTCACTTGACCACTGCTTGACCACTGCTTGACCACTGGTTGACCAGTGTGTAATTGCGAACACCTCTTATTATATTTATGACCACCCCTGTATCACTCCTACTTGATCACTAATACCCCTTACCACCATACCCATTATAACTTTATAAGATTTCCTTTGTAATCGGTGAATATACCACCCTTCACTACTATCACACTGTTCAGATGATAGTAACCACCTCTTACTTCGAGTACAACCACGACCCATCACACCCTTGTCTATCACTACGCATACTAATGTAATCAAAATAACTTTCCCCTCTTCCAGAACCAACTAAACATTTAATTACTTTTTACACCCCACCAGGCAGCGTCAAAAAAAAAAAACCGTTCCCACGAGACACGCCGAAAAAATTTCACCCGCCCAAAAATATTTCCTTCAGCCTCCACAAAAAACCCGTTCCCACGAGGCACGCCGAAAAAATTTCACCCGCCCAAAAATATTTCCTTCAGCCTCCAGGCTGGAGCCATTTTACCCATATTTCCTTCATAAACACTACTATGGAGGCTAAAAGTGGGGTCTGGAGTCCCTTGCCTACTACTTTCGGGCAGAGAAGCACAAATGAGGGTACAAGCCTTACCCTAGGGCGCGGTAATCCAACCTAAAGACGAAATAGTTTGGCAGGACAGACCAGGCCCTAAGCCTTGGTGGCCAACTGGTCTATGATCGAAGCTCGGACAGGCGGACAGTTAGAGCATTGCTTTGCTCTTACGGCAGCTACTGCAGCTTGTCTTGTTCCAGACGTATTGGAGTAAACTAGGCAGGCCGAGAGATGGATGATGCTGCATGGGCAACACATGGTCTCTACAATTTAGCCCAGGCTTTGTGCTATGGATTGATTGATTGATTGATTTAGGAACCGACATCACAGCATTCGGGGCATTCCCATAATCGCTCCGTCCCCATCCTCAGCAGCCAGCGAAGAGTTCCAACACTAATTGTACCAGTAGCAATCTGGTTATATGTCCGTCCCGCCTTTCCTCTGAGCGTCAATCGTCGGCCAGATCCCCTCGTCACCCCTCGCTGTCGCATACTTGCCAGGCCATGGTGATCCATTTGCTCCTCCGAGGTGTACACGTGCTCCCACAAGGCCGCAACCACGTCTGCCTTATCATGCATCAATACTCCACCAAGTTTTGCAGAGCCAGCCAATCTGTCCGCCTGTTCATTCCCCAGCAAGCCACTCTGCACGAAGCTTGCCTGTCCTCACCCTATTCAGCATGCTTTCTGAGTCAGTTACAAACACTATGTGTGTGTGTATCGTATTCTCCATCCAGCGGAAAGCTGCACTCACCGCCTCCACCTCCATTATTAAGCTAGATGCTGTGGTATCATATGCCAGACTCTCCTGCACTAAACGGCGACCATTAGCTTGTGCTAAGAACCCCCAGGCACCTCTCCTGCCTCTCAACACCGAACCATCTGTGTATATAATCACATAACCAGGGCGAGCATTATCCTGAATTAGTTGCTGGATTTCCACTTCCGTGGCCCCTGCTGGCCACTCCCTGCACTCCCGGCTCAATTTGATTACAACTCTGCACAAGTCTGACTGCTCGGCTGGCACTCTGACCCACTCCTCTCCTCGCCTAATGTTCTCCAAGATGCACACCTGTCTGATTGTATCTTCCGCCTGAGCCATTCATGATTTCCCTCTTATCAGTCGCTGACCCTTAACTACGTCCATCGCCTCATGCAACGGGTGATTTATGTCAGTAACTACTCTGAGGTATGCCTTCGCCTGCATCACCTTGAGCAATCCAGCAACAGTCGGCAAACCAAGGATGTAACGCATACACACGACTGGGGTGTCTCTACTCTCTGGTGCATCCCAGAATGACCCGCATAGCTTCGTTCTGTATGTGCTCTAATTTCACCAATTGACACTTTGAGACAGTGAGAAGTCCTAGTCCATAATCCATCACTGAGAGAAACAAGTGCTGGTATAGTGTGAAAAGCATTCTCTGCTCAGTGTCCATTGTAGCCATAGTTTTAAGTGCATTGAGTCCCTTTTGAGATCTTGACACAACCGACTCCACATGGTCCTTGAAGGACAGGCTCCTGTCAAATTTGATTCCCAGATACTTCAGTGTGTTCTCTCTGTTGACGCTTCTACCATCTATCGTGAGGCGTGGGACATCAGTTCTCACAATCTTGTTGTCCAGAGAGCACCACAAAACAGCTGCCTTTTCCGGGTGGATGATAGCACTCATTTCAGTGGAATTGTCAATCACTTTGTCTACTGTTGCCTGTAGTTCCTGGGCTGTCTGCTCCCTACCTCTCCCCTGCCTATATGCAAGAATATCATCTGCAAATGTTAGTATCCTTCCATCCCCTGGTGCTTCTAGGTTTGCAATCTTGCTCGTATACAAGTTAAAGAGCACCGGTGAGATTGCGGATCCCTGTGGCAGTCCCGGGGTTAAAATATATGGCTCTGAAGTCCATGCACCCAGACGGAGAGCGATCGAACGAGAATGCAGGACGGCTGCTATCCAGTTCACCAACCAGGGATTGACCTCCTTCTCCATCAGTGCGGTCATCAAAATATCACGGGTGATCTATGTCAGTAACTACTCTGAGGTATGCCTTCGCCTGCATCACCTTGAGCAATCCAGCAACAACTCTGTTGTACGCATCCTCGAGATCAAGTGCCGCCGCTATCGTTTCCTGTCTACTCTGAAACCCCTCGTAAACGTCAAAGGCAAAAGTGGCTGCACTAAGTTTATTACCAAAAAAAAAAAAAAAAGTAACCACAGTTAGCTCTCCAATCCAAATCATAAAAACGAAAACTTCAAATGAAAACCTTAAAAGTGTGATATAAATTACAGTAACCATACCGTTGTCTTGTAACCTGTCAATGTTGTTGTTACGGATGTCAAGAGTGTTAAGCGGGTGACATCACAAAGGCAGACGAACACAGTGACGTCATAAGGACAGTTTAAAGATGACCGCCCAACTTTTGACATGCACCAAAGAGGAGCAGCGTTCTGTTAACCATTTTTCGATCAAGGAAGGGGTGAATCTATATACATTTTAAAGCGAATGAAGGTCCAGTATGGTGATGCATACCTGCCAGTCCAGCAAGTGTGTGAGTGGAGTAGGACGTTTCAAAACTGTTCAATGAAGAGATGCAGCGGATGGTGCATGAGTGGTTACACACGCCACCAAGATAATTTATTTCTTCAGGAATCCAAGCACTTGATCGGTGCTGAAGGACTTCGTTACACGCAGTGGTGACCACATCGAACAACGACACATTTATCTTTACTGTTTCAGAATCTATTCATATAAAACAAAAATGTAAGGTTTCCATTTGAACTCCGCTCGTAGTATGTGATACTGCTGTATGAACACTGTACACTCTTGCAATGAGTTACATAATTTATTAGTAATATTCCCTTGAGAAATTTCAGCTTGAATTCACAGTACAATTGCCGTAGTGATAGTGTCATATATATGATAGATGACAGCGCTCGGCACTTCAGACCTGTGCTTTAGTACACTCACCCGTATGGATTTGTTTTCAAAAAGCCAACAAGACATCAGTGCAAAATATGGAAATTAAATATGGAGTCAGAAACCAGATAACGGTAAAGAAGTAATAAAACGGAAAATTCGAAACTGACACTTCTCAGCGACACCTTATCTTGGTCAGTGACGCCTGAGCATGCAGTTGATTTAGATGTACGTTTTATAAATACATTATGCAGTTATGTTGAACAAAGTACCGTACAATCAGACCTATAATACGCACTCGTGTATAATACGCATACTTGATTTGGCATATTCTTGTAAAATGGAAATTCGTGTATAATATCATTGGCACCTTGCCGTCTTGACAGACGATAGTTTGTGCTTTAAAAAGGCATAATAAATTTTACCTATGGCGGTAGCGCTTGTGACTGATAAGGCCAATTTGCGCTGTAAAACTACGCCAGTTGACAGGGACTTATAACCCATAACAGTTGCCTCTCGCTTTGATTCCGAGACCAGTTAAGACCAGGGATGGAGTTATTGCCTCTCCATAGCACAAAGCCTGGGCTAAAATATAGAGATCATGTGTTGCCCATGCAGTATGATCCCTCTCTCGGCCTGCCTAGTTCACTCCAGAGGAAAGGTAACACCCCTACATCTGGAACAAGACAAGCTGCAGAAGCTGCCGGATCAGCAAAGCAATGCTCTAACTGTCCGCCTGTCGGAGCTTCGATCCTAGACCAGCTGCCAACCAAGGCTTAGGGCCGTGTCTGCCCTGCCATGACATTTTGTCTTTAGCTTGCATTTCCTCGCACCAGGGTGAGGCTTGTACCCTCCCAATTGCGCTCTTCCGCCCGAAGCCGTTGGCACAATGTGGGGTGTCGGGTTTGGTAAGCGCCGCCCAACGTTCGGCGCTAACAGAAAGCAGGTAGTACCGTCTACTGTTATACGGTAGCTCAGTCATATCTGACTAAGACCTGACACACCGTGTATAATACGCACAGGCATTTTTCAAGATTTTATTTTATGAAGTTTTTATTAACAATTTAAAGTATTAAAACACACACACACACACACACACACACACACACACACACACACACACACACACACTCTCTCTCTCTCTCTCTCTCTCTCTCTCTCTCTCTCTCTCTCTCTCTCTCTCTCTCTTAAATGTCGGGTACCATTGACGCCCTCGTCATCACCCTCACTAGAAAGAAGCTCATCTAGATTACATTCGATATCGGAAATGATAGTACTCGTGTGTAATACTCCCATACGTTTCATCCGACAGAAATGAGTAAAAATTATGCATATTATACTCGTGATTTCGCAGCAAATGACGGCGGCTTATTTTACGAGTAGTAAGAGTAGTTTGGTCGGCAACCTCTGATGAGGAATCCACGAACAATCTGGCATAGAACAGGAGGACCTTACTGCTGTATGCAGGCAATAAAAGTTGTCGACAGAATCGACTTCATTGCACTGGGTTTGTATCCCATACGGCTCAGTCTCTTTCCACAGCGTGGAAAGCGTCGCACAAAGCAGAAACTCCGTAGCTCCAGACAGTTGACTACTTCGCCACGGAGACTCCGTTATGCAGGGAATGAAACAGGGCATCCGCAGGTCAAGAACTTGAACTGCCCAGCCAGGTTGTATCCCTAGAAGTAGGAATTATGTTATAGAGATAGCCGAAGACATCCTGTAGAAACTCGATTATACAACAGACAATCAACATTATCATCATCATGTGGCATACCAATAAGCGTCGGCGGTCTTGATTCACCATTTTACACGATCACCAGACTTAAACTAATTTAGTACCGAAGGATAATATATTGCCAAATGGGACCTCCCGTTTGAACAGAAGGACGATATATCGCCATACTGGGGGAACATCGTATTAGTTGTTTTATTTCGTGGTATCTTCAGCAATTGCAATGCTCAGTGAATGGAAATTTACATTATAATACTTGTTCATTTGATTTTGTACCGTATTTGGTCCGAACCTACATTTTGTCTGGCACTGAATCAGTTAATCAGGCCTGTGTTCTGGTGTTATTATCCTCGTGTCCCTTGCATATAAAAATATAGGTACTATATAGTACTTCAACACTCTTTTCCTCACCGCAGTTGACAGGTTTCTATTGGTCACCATGTTTTCTAAATTAGTTGCGTGTCCTTCACAGGACGTAGCAGCCAACCCCAGCATTTTGGCTTTTCGTGATTCCTGGGTCATTTTTACGTTCAGTAGTTTGCCATTGCTTTCTGAACGACCGGCAACTATACCTTTTTCGAGAAAAAAAAACCAGCACCGCCGTGTTTCGAACCCGGATTTACGGGATTACGAATCGTGTCCGTAAATCTTTCACCACGGAGACCGGTTCAGCATGTTTACCATCTTGCAAAAGGTTCTTGTTCTAATTTCTCCAGTGCACCTCCCATGAGATGTAATGACTGTCCAGCGATAGTTGTGCCGATTCATCTGTTTAATAATGACCCCATTTATTTCCTTGTTGTATTGTCGTATATCTTTCTTCTTGTAGACGACCATAATCTTAGTTTTCTTACAATATAAGTCAAACCCTAGTTGCTTAATGTGTATAGAACAGAAACGCGATTATAAATAAAGACAATCATATAAATTGTGTAAATGTGGCACAGTGATGGACATTTTTGTTTTGGTTTGTTTCTGGAATAACGACTTTCGGGAGCCATGTTTAAAATTATTTCGAGGAGAATCAGACATAATCGTTTAACAACAGACTGGGACAAACATAGTTTGATGATATAACCTACACATCACCTCATCAGGCATGTTCCATTTAGTAGTCTTTGGGGATTTGAATACCGACCAGGACAATCTGTTGACCTGTCAAGTCTCTGTTGCCATGGGATGCATTTTGAGCTAGATGATCGTAATCGACGGTCAAATGAAAAGTTTTAAACTAAAGTGTGGCATACACCCATGCTACTACTAGTAGTAATTATTACTACTGGGGTGTGTACTGGACTTATTTTGCGTGTGGAAAAATGTCCTTAAAGATGATCGACTTTATTGTACCCAGTTAGTTAGTTAGTTAGTTAGTTAGTTAGTCGCAGTTCCAACTTCACAGCAACGGATCGTCCCCATTATGCTCCGTTCCTGTGCCAGTGAATACCACACAAAACGCTCCCCACTGCCCAATGTGAAAAGTGGAAAAGACAGGAGTCTCGACAAACAACAGCCCGCACAGATACACTGTGCATAATGCCGCCACCAGAATTTCAACACACCAGTCCCCCACGAAACACCCAGTTCATCTCTGATGGAATCAGCAGTATTTTCCTATCTGAATGTTTCCTAGATGTTCACCCACACAGTCCACGAAAATACAGTTCATCGCTGATGGCAGTGGCAGTCAACCAGAAGCCCAGCAGCCACGCATTTCTGCATAAGGCAAAAACCGGTCAACTCTGGGACATAGCCACCAGCCATCACTCCGAACATGCAGTCACGTTCCAAAGAACCTCAGGCAGATTCAAAAAGTATTTCACACGAAACTCACAGCTCACAGTGTCGCGCCACGCACTCACTCAGTAGCAGGGCGACGAAACCACCAAGCCTCTTTAGTCGCCTCTTACGACATGCGTGGTAGGCTACATTGTTACTATTGTTTGCTTCCCTTATGGGCCCCGGTAACTGTCACGAGTTAAATAAATTTGTTAGTTGCGACCGATGACAACCAAGCCCGACATTGGGTTGCAAACACAATAGACCCTGTGATGTTGAACCAACTGAGGAAAATACGTTGTTAAAACTGTCTGCACCTGGTCAGCATTGGTGTATGAGATCAAAGTGAGTCACGTCGAGTTGTCTACACACGGTCGACAGTTTGTTGACAGGTTGTTGTTCAAGAGACGTGTACTGGCGACATCTGTCTACGAAGCGGGAGTTGGCCGTTGAAAGTGATGGACAGAGTGTCTGCTAGAGGTCGGAGGGATTCTGTCAGATGTGAGGGAAAGGTCTCTGGCTCACAGACAGCCCGGATATTTGTTGGATGAGACAAAGAACTCCCCAGATGAAAGGAAACTTGACAGCTAATTGACTCCGGTTAGTCGGGAAACAGGAGGACAAAGCCAGATTCTGGACTGATTGGCGTCTGGACTTTTTGGTGACGTCTCTCAAGCACCCATATAAAACCCAGTGCGGTAAACAAGTGGAGGGAGTTGGGAATAACATTCTGAAGTGTTGAGATCGGGTCATTATTCCGAGTTGTGTTACATGAGAAAAACTAGGGGTGTCAAATTGTTGATAGTATCGGCGGACATAGATCCAGTCTGTGATCGCCTAGTTTCGATTAGCAACAGGAATAGACATATGGTAGGCAATTAATTATATCTAATTTTAGAGTATGATTAGGAATAGAGTACAGTGCTGTGCGGTGATCTAATGTATTATAGGTGCAGTGATATAATGTAATATGATTAGTGATAGAACGTTCTATTAGTGCGGTGCTAGAAAGTATCATAGGAGCGTCGGCACTGGTATCCTATTGTGTGGCTTCAACTAGCTTGTGTGAGATATAATTTTACTCAGGGAGTTGAGGACAATGTAGTGGAATAATAATTAGAGAGATTAAGGATGGTTGAGAGGGAGAAGAGGTATGTGTAATGGTAGGATCTTCCAGTAGGGCATCTGCTGGGTTTCTACCCGTTCCTTTATTCTTTCCTGGTGTTGTCATGTCTCAGATCATATGATTGAGTTATTTGGCCGTATGACAGAGATCGGATCTCTGTTATAGATCTGAGTGCTGTTATTGGCCTACACTTACCTAATTCTGGCCAGGACGGAGTTGCCCTTACCATAGTATTCTCTATTCTACAGGTTCAATTTCCAGGTCCACGTATGTGTGCTGTGATTTTCAGCGGTGGGACTAACACAAATTTAGAAGATGATCGCTCAGAATCTGAAGACAGAGGTTGCTGAGAGGCTGCTACATAGGGCTTATACCCAAGTTGGTTTTCGGGAACCTGGCTTCTGCTGAGCAGGACATGTTGATGAGATTGATGTTTAGCCAAGTGATAGATGTATCAATGAACAGTCAGAACATTGTATAATTTATACTGTTATCCAGAACAGTAAGATTGTGGTGTTAATATGAGGAATCTTTAGAACCAGTGACTCTAGATCCATTAAGATTTCTCCAATAACAGTGACAATAGGTTTAGAATTTCCTGATTAACAATCCGTTAAATAACAGAGGAAATTCATAGTGTGAATCAGATTGAAGACTCTCATTAGACAGTGTTTTGTCAGGGGTGTCCAAGCATCCTAGTGGTTCCAGAGACAACGGAGGAAGTCTTCACGTGACCGCAGGAGCATCACCTGGGTGAGGCTACTTGTATGGGATACATGGTGCTGGTGTGTTGTTAGCACAAGGATGCAAATGACTATACTCTTGAACACTGATCTGAGTTCATAGACACTTTAGAGTACACGTCACACATTCTACACCTTATACACACACACACTTCTCCTACATATACTCTTTGCTTTAATAAATTTCTTTTTTTTTTTTATTTGTTGAGGCTAGAGTTGTCAAGTATGTTATGTTGGTGAAGAATGAGAGGGGGCATGATCCAGGAGTGAGCAAGAGTGAGAAGAAGGTGTCCTCAGATTGAGGGAGTGTGAGGACGGAGTCTGCTGGATATCTCCAGAATAGAGATATGGAATTAAAACAAATGTGGGTGTGGAATCCCTTCACTCCATGGACGACACTAAAGTGGTAAAGAAGAACAAGTAACTAATACGACATTCATTCTTTACACACACGACATTTATTGGGGCCTCGTAAATGTGATCTTTGGACAGCGGGATCTTTAGACAACGGGATCTTTTAACACGGGATCTTTAGTTAGAGGATGGAGATATCCTATTAGTGAGAATCCAGCTAGAGTGAATGTGGATAGGTGTTAGGATTTATCTTACCTGTTCACAGTTCACACGTCTGCATAGGTCTGTGGTCCTGATTCTACTCTTGTCACTGAGTGATTGTGTTGTGTTGTGTGGTGTTATATATATATATATATATATATATATATATATATATATATATATATATATATATATATATATATATATATATATATTGTATTTGGTCATTATCTATATAGTTGTTTAGAGATAATCTATACTCTATCTGTTGAGTTACCTCTCTGTAAAATGGCCACCCCTAAACTGACTACGGCGGAACTGAGGGCAAAGGGGGAAGAAATGGGATTGTCGGGTTCCGCATTAACAGATTACATACAGGAGGTGGAGAGAGAGTATCGTCAAGCAGAAAGAGAAGATCGAAAGGCCGAGTTGGAATTGAGAAGGATGGAATTGGAAGCAGAGCAAGCTGCGAAGAAATTTGAAGCTGAGCAAGCAGCTAAGAAATTGGAAGCAGAACAAGCTGCTAGGCAACTTGAGGCTGAGCAAGCCATGAGAAGGCTGGAAATAGAAGCTAAAAAAACTGGAAGCAGAGCAAGCTGCTAAATTACTTGAGGTTGAGCAAGCTGCTAAGCAACGGGAAGCGGAGCAAGAGGCTCAGAAAAGGGAGCACGAGTACCGGATGCGGGAACTCGAGCTCAAGAGGCAATCTAGTGGGGAAACTGAGGGAGCAGTGGGAGGTTCCTCTCTCCCTGGCTCAACACCAGTAGGTGGACATAGCTACCATGCTATGAAGTTCCCTCTAGCGATCTACGAGGAGGACAAAGAGAAGATTGACCAGTACCTTCAACGCTTCGAGGCTATGTCAGTTGCTATGGGTCTGGAGCGTGACAAATGGAATCTCAAGCTATCCCAGGGATTACGCGGGACCGGTTACGAGGTTTATTCTCGCCTGCCGCCAGGACACGAGAACAATTATGACGAGTTGAAGACGGCTTTGCTGAAACGATTTGAAGTTACGTCACATACCTACCGAAAAAAATTTCGAGGAGCGAAACGAGAACCGGGGGAGTTGTTCGCCGCCTATAGTCTGCGTCTGAAAGCATATCTCCATAAGTGGATGGATTTGGCTGGGTTCGCCCATTACTATGAGAGTCTGGAAGAGCTCACGGTAGTCGACCAGATGCGGAAGCAAATGTCGAAACCTCTCAGGACATTCTTGGAAGAACAAGGGGCGGAACGAATAGACATGGTGACGAAAATGGCAGAACGGTTCGTCGAGGTCCATGGGGAGGCAGAAGAAAACCTTTTTACCAACACCAAAAGTCAGGAAAAACATAACCTGAAGAAGGCCAAGAGCACAGGAACTAAGAAGGTGGAACCATATGTCAAAACTTCAGAGGAGAGTTCAGAGAAGACGAAGGGGGAAAGCAAGAAAACTTCGAGCTTTACACCAAAACGACCATGGTCGGAGAAGTGGTGTTCAATTTGTAAGTCACCTTCTCACAATACGAAGGAATGCAAATCGAAGGCTAAGAACCCTCACTTCGCGGCATGTCAAGTGACTTCAAAGAAGGTGGACACTGACAATGCCAAAGTCGACAAGGATGCTCACCACCAAGAGAGCTCAATAAAGTCCGGCACAAGAAAATCTAGGACAGGGAAATTGTGCAAACACTGCAGGTCGAATACACCCAATGCTATTGACTGCAGGGGAAAGTCAGGAGACACTCAATTCGTCGTGTGCCCCGGAAAACCTAAGGTGGAGCCCACCGAACAGGTCGAGGCCGAAGGAGAGACTCCAAACCAGGAAAAACCACCTGTAGTGGAATTGGTAGAGGTTAACGGTCGTCAAGTGGAGTGTTTATACGACACAGGACTGGACGGGGAGGCCGTGATTTCTGCGGATCTGGTACATCCAGAACAATTCACAGGTGAAACCATGGAGATACAACCTGCACAGACGCGTGCTGTAGCCCTCAAATTGCCCATTGCCAGAGTGGAGATTCGGTCAAGATATGTCACCGGCACCATCAAGGCCGCTGTGTTGACCGATCCCATTTTCCCCGTAATCCTCGGTTGCCGGTATGTCTTTCTGGGAATGCCCAGGGAGCCAATCCATATGGGAGCAATACAGACTCGCTTTCAGACGAGAACGGACGAGGCAGAAACAAATGTGACTAACCCACTGCCAGGGGAGTTGCGAACTGCCCAGAGTGAGGATGCTACTCTACGTCCTTGCTACAAAAAGCTGCAGAAAAGTGCTGATCCACCCAAACGGGGGCAGTACTATATGAAGAATAGGATACTCTACAGGAGAGCCGGAAGGGGAGACACCCTACATGGTCAGTTGGTGGTCCCAAAGGCCCATCGTTCTCAGATTCTTCATATGGGGCATACCATCTCATTCAGTGGGCATATGGGTATTGGCGCCACGATGCAGCGAATTTCCTGCCATTACTATTGGCCGGGGATGACAGGTGATGTGCGTCGGTATGTGAAGTCATGCCCTGAGTGCCAGAGGGTGGCACCGAAACACTGGACAGCGCCGGTGGTCTTGGGTGAAATGCCCATCATGAACTCTCCTTTCGAGAGGGTAGCCATCGATATTGTGGGTCCACTTACTAGGACTAGGAAGAGGAACATGTACATACTCACCATGGTATATTGCTTTACAATGTGGGGTGAAGCCATACCGTTGACCACGATTGACTCGAAACGAGTGGCGGACGCACTGATGGAGGCCTTTACAAGATTAGGCTTTCCTGATCAAATACTGACGGACATTGGGTCCCAGTTTTGTGGAAAACTTATGGAGGAGGTATTTAGGGTGTTCCACTCTAACCATATCCATACCAGCCCTTACCACCCTCAAGCCAATGGCCAAGTAGAGCGTTTCAATGGCACGTTGATGACAATGCTCAGGAAAATAGCGCAGGAAAAACCTGATAGGTGGGATGAATATATCCCAGCAGCCCTCTTTGCCTATAGGGAAGTTCCTCATGGCTCAACAGGACTACCACCCGCTACGTTGCTGTTTGGTCGTCCAATCAAGGGACCGTTGGAAGCCATGTTGAGGAGTTGGACTGAAGAGGGGACGTCAGAAGAAGTGATCTCTTCTTACAAATATGTGGAGGAACTGAAAGAAAAACTTCACAAGGGATGGACTCTGGCAAATCAAAACTTGAAAAAGGCCAGAAAAAGACATGCGGCTTACTACAACCGTAGGTCGAAAGACAGATCTCTAGAGGTAGGAGACAAAGTATTGTTGCTACTCCCAAAGGGAAACAACAAACTGGAGACAGGTTGGCAATGACCATTTCCCGTGGAAAGGGTGATATCCAGAACAAACTATCAGATCCGGATCCGGGGAAAGTCGAAGATTTTCCATATCAATCTCTTGCGGAAATACGAAGAGAGACCCGGAGAAAAAGCAGCTCACCTCCTGGCAATGGCAGTTGCAGTGGAGACAGAAGTGGGAACCAACGAGGGCAGGGAATATCCCCTGGTACACCAGGAAACCTACAAGGATGTACAGGTGAACCCTGATCTGACTTCCAAGGAGAGGGAAAAGATAACCCAGGTTCTCGAGTCTCATAAGGAGATACTGACTGATAAACCAGGACGAACGAGGCTGGTGGAGTTCGAGATGACTTTGACCACTCAAGAACCTGTTCGCCAAAAGGTTTACCCAGTGCCATTCTCTAAAGAAAAGGCCCTGGAGGGGGAAATACAGAAACTGTTGGAGGATGACTTGAGTGCACCATCCACATCCCCATACAATGCGGGGGTAGTTTTGTTACGAAAACCAAGTGGAGAGCACCGGTTGTGTATAGACTACCGACTTCTGAACAGTCATACACAATTTCAGGTGGAACCTTTGCCGAATCCAACTCAGCTATTCGCGAGGCTCCATAAGGCAAGGTATTTCTCAAAGGTGGATCTGAGTCACGGGTATTATCAGATACCAGTCAAACCGGAGATTCGACCACTGTTGGCTTTCAGTACCCCCAGTGGACATTATGAATTCAAAGTCATGCCCTTTGGACTCAGAAATGCACCTAGTGTGTTTACTCGCATGATGAGGACTTTACTTGATCCTTTAAAGGATCCGTCCATCATCTCATTCATGGATGATATTCTGATTTCCAGTGACAGTTTGGATGACCATTTACAATCCTTGGAAGGTGTTTTCAATAGGCTCAGGAAGCAGGGCTTACAGATCGCCCAACCAAGTGCATGATCGGTTACCAGACTCTGGAATTTCTAGGTCACACCATCACTCCAGGACACATTGTCCCTGAGGAAAAGAACCTAGAGAAAATCAGAAGTGCTCCAAGGCCAAAAACGAAGAAGGATGTGCGATCTTTTCTCTCGTTGTGTGGGTTCTACCCCAAATTTATCCCACATTTCACTGAACTTGGAGCTCCTTTAACGGAAACCTTGAAAAAGGGATTCCCAGACCAAATAGTTTGGACACCAGAATGTGAGAGTGCCTACAGTCAGTTGAAGGAGGCCTTGGTCAGCAAACCGGTGTTACAGCTCCCGGACCTTTCCAAACCATTTGTGTTGAGAACGGATGCAAGTGGGATTGGGATTGGGGCAGCTTTGTTACAGGAAGGAAAAGACGATGCTTCAGTTTTGAAACCAGTGGCATACGCAAGCAAGAAACTTCTCCCGGCTGAGAGGAATTATTCGACAGTTGAGAGAGAGTGTTTGGCTCTGGTATGGGCCGTACAAAAATTCCAGCCCTATTTGTATGGAGTTCAGTTTCGAGTTCAATCGGATCATCAACGCTTGATGTTCCTGGCCACGTCTCAGAGGCTCAACGCCCGGTTGATGCGGTGGTCGTTGCTACTTCAGCCATACCACTTTACAGTGGAGTATATACCTGGGAAGGAAAATGTTGGAGCTGATTTCCTGTCTAGACATCCAGCTCCTGAAGAAGAGGAATAGGTCATCTGGATCGAACCTCCAAGAAGAAAGAGTTGTTGCGGACTACGCTCTTAGGAGGGGGCCTATGTCACGAGTTAAATAAACTTGTTAGTTGCGACCGATGACAACCAAGCCCGACATTGGGTTGCAAACACAATAGACCCTGTGATGTTGAACCAACTGAGGAAAATACGTTGTTAAAACTGTCTGCACCTGGTCAGCATTGGTGTATGAGATCAAAGTGTGTCACGTCGAGTTGTCTACATACGGTCGACAGTTTGTTGACAGGTTGTTGTTCGAGAGACGTGTACTGGCGACATCTGTCTACGAAGCGGGAGTTGGCCGTTGAAAGTGATGGACAGAGTGTCTGCTAGAGGTCGGAGGGATTCTGTCAAATGTGAGGGAAAGGTCTCTGGCTCACAGACAGCCCGGATATTTGTTGGATGAGACAAAGAACTCCCCAGATGAAAGGAAACTTGACAGCTAATTGACTCCGGTTAGTCGGGAAACAGGAGGACAAAGCCAGATTCTGGACTGATTGGCGTCTGGACTTTTTGGTGACGTCCCTCAAGCACCCATATAAAACCCAGTGCGGTAAACAAGTGGAGGGAGTTGGGAATAACATTCTGAAGTGTTGAGATCGGGTCATTATTCCGAGTTGTGTTACATGAGAAAAACTAGGGGTGTCAAATTGTTGATAGTATCGGCGGACACAGATCCAGTCTGTGATCGCCTAGTTTCGATTAGCAACAGGAATAGACATATGGTAGGCAATTAATTATATCTAATTTTAGAGTATGATTAGGAATAGAGTACAGTGCTGTGCGGTGATCTAATGTATTATAGGTGCAGTGATATAATGTAATATGATTAGCGATAGAATGTTCTATTAGTGCGGTGCTAGAAAGTATCATAGGAGCGTCGGCACTGGTATCCTATTGTGTGGCTTCAACTAGCCTGTGTGAGATATAATTTTACTCAGGGAGTTGAGGACAATGTAGTGGAATAATAATTAGAGAGATTAAGGATGGTTGAGAGGGAGAAAAGGTATGTGTAATGGTAGGATCTTCCAGTAGGGCATCTACTGGGTTTCTACCCGTTCCTTTATTCTTTCCTGGTGTTGCCATGTCTCAGATCATATGGTTGAGTTATTTGGCCGTATGACAGAGATCGGATCTCTGTTATAGATCTGAGTGCTGTTATTGGCCTACACTTACCTAATTCTGGCCAGGACGAAGTTGCCCTCACCATAGTATTCTCTATTCTACAGGTTCAATTTCCAGGTCCACGTATGTGTGCTGTGATTTTCAGCGGTGGGACTAACACAAATTTAGAAGATGATCGCTCAGAATCTGAAGACAGAGGTTGCTGAGAGGCCGCTACATAGGGCTTATACCCCAGTTGGTTTGCGGGAACTTGGCTTCTGCTGAGCAGGACATGTTGATGAGATTGATGTTTAGCCAAGTGATAGATGTATCAATGAACAGTCAGAACATTGTATAATTTATACTGTTATCCAGAACAGTAAGATTGTGGTGTTAATATGAGGAATCGTTAGAACCAGTGACTCTAGATCCATTAAGATTTCTCCAATAACAGTGACAATAGGTTTAGAATTTCCTGATTAACAATCCGTTAAATAACAGAGGAAATTCATAGTGTGAATCAGATTGAAGACTCTCATTAGACAGTGTTTTGTCAGGGGTGTCCAAGCATCCTAGTGGTTCAAGAGACAACGGAGGAAGTCTTCACGTGACCGCAGGAGCATCACCTGGGTGAGGCTACTTGTATGGGATCCATGGTGCTAGTGTGTTGTCAGCACAAGGATGCAAATGACTATACTCTTGAACACTGATCTGAGTTCATAGACACTTTAGAGTACACGTCACACATTCTACACCTTATACACACACACACTTCTCCTACATATACTCTTTGCTTTAATAAATTTCTTGTTTTTTTATTTGTTGAGGCTAGATTTGTCAAGTATGTTATGTTGGGGAAGAATGAGAGGGGGCATGATCCAGGAGTGAGCAAGAGTGAGAAGAAGGTGTCCTCAGATTGAGGGAGTGTGTGGACGGAGTCTGCTGGATATCTCCAGAATAGAGATATGGAATTAAAACAAATGTGGGTGTGGATTCCCTTCACTCCAGGGACGACACTAAAGTGGTAAAGAAGAACAAGTAACTAATACGACATTCATTCTTTACACACACGACAGTAACACACGGGAGTACCCAGTATTATCTCATATGTCTCTGTCTCTTTCCACGGGGCGTCATGACGAAGGCGTCACACAAAGCACGAACTCCATAGCTTCAGCGACGACCTCCAGAAGTCTCCGAGAAAATGGCACTCGTTAACCGAACGACGTAGCCCGGAATCGAACCCACTTTAATTCTTGTACCACCACTGTAACCTCACACGTATCCACGGTAATACTTGTACTACCACTGTAACCTCACACTTATCCACTGTAATACTTGTACTACCATTGTAACCTCACATTTACCCACGTTAATCTTTGTACTACCACTGTAACCTTACACTTACCCACGTTAATCATTGTATTACCACTATAACCTCACACTTACCCACGTTAATCCTTGTACTACCACTGCAACCTTACACTTACCCACATTAATCCTTGTAATACCACTGTAACCTCACACTTACCCACATTAATCCTTGTACTACAACTGTAACCTCACACTTACCCACATTAATCCTTGTACTACAACTGTAACCTCACACTTACCCACGTTAATAATAGTATTACCACTGTAACCTCACACTTATCCACGTTAATCCTTATACTACCACTGTAACCTTACACTTACCCACGTTAATCCTTATACTACCACTGTAACCTCACACTTACCCACGTTAATCCTTATACTACCACTGTAACCTCACACTTACCCACGTTAATCCTTATACTACCACTGTAACCTCACACTTACCCACGTTAATCCTTATACTACCACTGTAACCTTACACTTACCCACGTTAATCCTTATACTACCACTGTAACCTCACACTTACCCACGTTAATCCTTATACTACCACTGTAACCTCACACTTACCCACGTTAATAATAGTATTACCACTGTAAGCTCACACTTACCCACGTTAATCCTTATACTACCACTGTAACCTCACACTTACCCACGTTAATCCTTATACTACCACTGTAACCTCACACTTACCCACGGTAATACTTGTTTACAACTACTGGAGGGAGAGCGAGACGAAGAAGTAGAGGAGGAGGTGGTGGAAGAAAACGAAGAATAAGAAGAGAAGAAGAAGAAGAAGAAGAAGAAGAAGAAGAAGAAGAAGAAGAAGAAGAAGAAGAAGAAGAAGAAGAAGAAGAAGAAGAAGAAGAAGAAGAAGAAGAAGAAGAAGAAGAAGAAGGAAGAGGGGAAAAAGAGGAAGGAAGAGGGGAAGAAGAAGAAGAAGAAGAAGAAGGAAGAGGGGAAAAAGAAGGAAGAGGGGAAAAAGAAGAAGGAAGAGAAGAAGAAGAAGAAGAAGAAGAAGAAGAAGAAGAAGAAGAAGAAGAAGAAGAAGAAGAAGAAGAAGAAGAAGAAGAAGAAGAAGAAGAAGAAGAAGAAGAAGAAGAAGAAGAAGAAGAAGAAGAGAAGAAGAAGAAGAAGGAAGAGGGGAAGAAGAAGAAGGAAGAGGGGAAGAAGAAGAAGGAAGAGGGGAAGAAGAGGAAGAAGAAGAAGAAGAAGAAGAAGAAGAAGAAGAAGAAGAAGAAGAAGAAGAAGAAGAAGAAGAAGAAGAAGAAGAAGAAGAAGAAGAAGAAGAAGAAGAAGAAGAAGAAGAAGGAAGAGGGGAAAAAGAAGAAGGAAGAGGAGAAAAAGAAGAAGGAAGAGAAGAAGAAGAAGAAGGAAGAGGGGAAAAAGAAGAAGGAAGAGGGGAAAAAGAAGAAGGAAGAGGGGAAGAAGAAGAAGGAGGAAGAAGAAGAAGAAGAAGAAGAAGAAGAAGAAGAAGAAGAAGAAGAAGAAGAAGAAGAAGAAGAAGAAGAAGAAGAAGAAGAAGAAGAAGAAGAAGAAGAAGAAGAAGAAGAAGAAGAAGAAGAAGAAGAAGAAGAAGAAGAAGAAGAAACAGCAGCAGTTTTACTGACAGCACGACAAGCTTCAGCAACAAAATTCACGCATGAGTGCCCCTCGAGTCGGGTGTTATGCTCCACACGAGCGCCTGGTACATGACAGGTCTACGAGACAGCGGGAGCTCTACTCGTGTGGGTTTACTTCGCACGGTTTTCAATGCAGGTGTCGATCGTTTTTATTTTATTTTCGAACACTCGAGGCGAGGAGACAATCGATACCTGTTGTAAGCTAACTTATTCCCTTGGGAAGGAACCTCATTCAGCCTCGTCTCAGATAGTCCAGGAGGTGAAATGCAATTAAATTGCTTTACTATATACTATATACATATATATGTGTATGTGTATATAGTATATAGTATTTAGTAGCGCGTGTGTGATTATGTGTATGTGTATGTGTGTTGTGTGTGTGTGGGTGTGTGAATAGCTAGACGTTGGATAAGACAGGCAAACAGATAGATAGAGGGGCTGATGAAATGGTGTTTCATCCGTATGAATGGAAGACATATACACACACAAACACATACACACACACACGCACGCACGCACGCACGCACACACACAGGGTGTTTGTAAAGACTCACAAATTTGAAAAATTAAGCACACGATGTCATCAAAAAGTTTGTTCCACAGCCCATCGTGAAGCAATATGCAGCGAATGGTCAACTGGAGTCATTCTGTGCACCCCAAATGGAATGGTGTTATCAACAGAAGAAATACTTTTTTCAAATATGTTCTACATACAATGTGTACTGAGACTTTACAAACACCATGTGTGTGTGTGTGTGTGCGTGTGCGTGCGTGCGTGCGTGCGTGCGTGTGAAAAGAGCTAGTCGTAGGATAAGACAGGCATACAAATAGATACATGGGGTGTTGAAACAGTGGGTGGACGGATGAATGGAAAGAGGGCTGATTGTCTGTCTGATTGGCAGGCGAGCACATACAGGTAAGTAGTGAGAAGAGATGTACACAAGTTAGACAGACTGAGAGACAAGTAGACACGTTGATGTTGCATAAGTTAGACAGACGGAACGAACGAACGAACGAACGAACGAAAATCTTTATTTTCAAAGGGTTAAGAATTAGGCACGCAGGCCCGTCTGACATTCTGCCCTTCTTCTCTATTTCCTCTCATACATTCTTTCATTCAACATCTCTTATAAGCAATTCTTTGACAACAAAATAACAATAAGCATTAAAACGCATGAAAAATAATAAATAATACATGACTCGTTGAGGCAATGTTTAACATGGGCATCATAAATACCCAAGGCGGGTGTAATGTGCCACACATATGGGAATGTTTTTTTTTTTAGTTGTCGTTCGAGATAATTTACCATTATTATTGTCTTTGTTGCTGTTTTTTTTTTTTTTTTAAGGGGGCATGTAGTCTGTTCTGAGGTAGTGTTCAAACAGGTTGCGACTGTATGTATAATGATTGGTGGTGTCTTTGATTTCTTGTGGAAGATTATTCTACAACTGAGCGGCAGAGTATGCTAAGCTTGTTTTATGTAAGTCTATCCTAGGTTTAGGGACATGAAGTATATTTGAACAATGGCCAAAGGTAGCTTGGGGCATTTTGAAATAGGATTTTGTGAGTTAGTTTAGCCTTATTAAAAAGTAGGCGTTTGTGGAGTGGCAGTAACTGAAGACGTTCATGTAGGTTAGAATTGTCTGTAAACTTATCACCATTGATTAGACGCACTGGTGATAAGTTTACAGACAATTCTAACCTACATGAAGAGAACGTTATTTTAGAAAGACGGGCTGGCAGGCAGGCATATAGACAGACAGACAGACAGACAGAGACAGACAGACAGACAGACAGACATATTGACATGCAAACATATTGACATGCAGGCAGGCAAATATATAGACAGAGAGACAGATATATAAATAGACAGACAGACAGGTAGACAGACATTCAGGCAGGCAAATATATAGAAAGACAGATATATAGACAGACAGACAGGCAGCCAACCAGACAGACAGACAGACAGATGGATGGATGGACGGAAAGACGGACGGACGGATGGATAGATATAGACAAATAGACAGATAGGTAGATGAATAAATGGATACATGGATAGATAGATAGATAGATAGATAGATAGATAGATAGATAGATAGATAGATAGATAGATAGATAGATAGATGGATGGATGCATGGATAGATGGATGGACGGATGGATAAATAGATAGATAGATAGATAGATAGATAGATAGATAGATAGATAGATAGATAGATAGATAGATAGATAGATAGATAGATAGATAGATGGATGGATGGATGGATGGATGGATGGATGCATAGATGGATGGACGGATGGATAAATAGATAGATAGATAGATAGATAGATAGATAGATAGATAGATAGATAGATAGATAGATAGATAGATAGATAGATAGATAGATAGATAGATAGATAGATAGATAGATAGATAGATAGATGCATGGATGCATGGATGCATGGATGGATGCATAGATGGATGAACGGATGGACGGATGGATAAATGGATGGATGGATGGATGGATGGACGGACGGACGGATATAGTAGATAGATTAGATAGATTGCATAGATTATATAGAAAGACAGACAGACATTCAGGCTAGCTAACTGACGGACAGTAGAGAGGAATAGAGCCGTAGACGAGATAAGAATATAGATGTACAAATGAGAGTATCATAAAGAGGTAAAGACGAGGTAGGGGAGAAGTAAGAGAGAGAGAGAGAGAGAGAGAGAGAGAGAGAGAGAGAGAGAGAGAGAGAGAGAGAGAGAGAGGTGTAGCTATAGAATATAATACATAGGTAGAGACGAAAATAGTAACACATGTAGACTTTTCTTGTCTACTTTCTGCCCTTCCATTGTCTGCTTTTCCATTGGCCTTTTTATTTATCGTCTGTTGTTTCTCATCTCCCTCCGTCCCCCGTCCACTCCAAGACCCCCCCCCCCCCCCGCCCACTCTCCCGTGGCTAGAGTATCGATAATGCATTAACTCTTGTACTCCAATTCGAGGAATGTTGAGGGCTATCTCGTAACGAGAGGAAAAGTTACCGCCCCCTGGAGTGAAACAAAAGCCAGCAGCTGGCAATAGTAATTTAATTTGATGAAGAACAGACATTTTTTTTTTTTTTGGGGGGGGGACCAGTTTGACCACCATACTAAGTTCAGTTGAAGATAACATTTCTAACAGGCGCATGTCACGTGACTGCGCATGGTACAAAGAAACACCCGTCCTTGACTTTGGGGACGTAAATTACAAGTACCTGAGAAGTCGGAGTGTGTTCGCCTGAGGGCGAGGGGCACTGGTAATAGGGAAAGCTAGCCATGACGCAAAAATCAATCCAAGGTGGACTACGAGTTCAAAGCGAGAGAGAGAGAGAGAGAGAGAGAGAGAGAGAGAGAGAGAGAGAGAGAGAGAGAGAGAGAGAGAGAGAGAGAGAGAGAAACAACAACAAAACTACCCTTGTTGCGTTTAGCTGATTTTCTAAGTTAGTTTCATTTCCTTTACATGGCGTCGCATTCAACCCCAACAATGGCTGCTTGTGATTTAGTAGGCTACTTTTACGTTCAGCAGTTCAGCCATTGCTTTCTGAACGACCGACGCTCATACCACTGAAATCAACACAAGGCGGCCTGCTTCCAAATGTCTATAGTTGGTTTCGAACCCAAGACTCAGTGTGTCGAGACTTGAGGAACGCGTTCTCTATCCACAACCCCGGCAGTTGTTTTTCTACTTTGGGTCTAATGGAAACTAAAAGATGTTGGTCCTGTAAATTGGCCATACATGGCCAGACACTGTCTTTAATTGTGGAACGCAGGGTACGAGGGTGATCCACATGAAAACCTTAAAAATTTGATAGAAATTACTGTAACCATGCTATTGTCAATATTGTCGTTAAGGATGTCAAGAGTGTTATGCACGTGACATCACGGTGCAGACAATCCCGGTGACGTCATAAGAACTGTTTAAAAATGGCCGCCCACCTTTGACATGCACCAAAGAGGGGCAGCGTTCTGTTAACCGTTTTTTTTTTCTTCTTCAAACAGTGAAGGGGTGAAACCTATAGAAATTCATCGGCGAATGATGGTCCAGTATGGTGATGCATGCCTGTCAGTCCAGAAAGTGTATGACTGAAGTAGGAAGTTTCTAAACTTGTCGGTCCGATGAAGAGATACAGCAGGTGGTGCATGGGTGGTTATACACGTGACCAAGAGCATTTTTGTTTCTACAGGAATCCAAGCATATTTTCAGCGCTGGAGGACTTGCAGTGAACGCAGTGGTGACTATATCGAAAAATGATACATTTGTTCCGTACTTTTTCTGAATATATTCTCTCTCTCTCTCTCTCTCTCTCTCTCTCTCTCTCTCTCTCTCTCTCTCTCTCTCTCTCTCTCTCTCTCTCTCTCTCTCTCTCTCTCTCACACACACACACACACACACACACACACGCAAGCACGCACACACACACACCATTTAAGGTGTTAAATTGAAGCCCCCCCCCCCCCCCCCTAGCAAAGAGACCGTGTGAGACTTTCACTACAAAACGAAAAACACGAAGCATACACAAAGTCCAGGATCCATAAAGGACGTCTGACTTATGTGGAACAAGGAAGGCGCTTCAGTAAAAGTGTATCATGAAGAACAAGCAGCTGCTAGTATAGCCGGTGAAAATCAGACTGATTTGAGATAAAAAGAGGTGTAAGACACGGCTTTATTGTTTCCCACACCAAATCAGCATGTATATAAAAAATGTAATGAGAAATGTCAAGATGATGAGACCAATGACAATTTGAAAGAATTGGGAATGAGGAAATTAGCGGAAGACTAGGTCTGAAACTTTGCATGAAGAAGATTAAATGGTTTGGTCTCAGCTCAAAAATACCCTGGTACCATATGCCACAAAGAGCAGCAAAGAATAATACACTGTAGGGTACCAAGCATGTCGTAAGATGGTTGGTGGGAGAATGGCTACCGCATGCCATGGAAAAATTTAGCTGTGAATTCAAGCACAACATGAACAAGTCTACAAAGGGCTTATTGTGAGCATGTTGACACCCTATGCCTCAATGGGAGGAGAAGGAGGAGGAGAAGGATATGGAGAAGACGAATGAGAAGAAGGAGAAGAGGAATAAAAAGAAGAAGAAGGATACGGTGGAGACAGAGAGAGGATGAGTAGAGGAGAATGATAAGGAGAAGAAACATGAACAGAAGGAGAAGAAAAAAGGAGAAGGAGGAGGTGGTGGTAGAAAGAAGAAGATGGGGAGTCTAAGGAAGAGGAGAAGGGGGAGGAAAAGGCACAACAAACAAGGCTCACACATTAAAGTAATATTTCTCAGAACACACCTCTGTCTTGTGGCAACATTTGAATGTGAGACATGGATCATTTCGCAATCACTAAAGCAAAAAAATCGAGGTTTTTGAACTTCAATGTAGGAGAAAAAGACTTAAAATGCCGCGGACCAAAATGAATAAAACTACTGACATTCTAGGAGATTTGAGACTTGGAAGAAATCTGGCTCATAAATTGCATCAAGTTTCGGAAACTGAAATACTTTGATCAAATTAAACGTGACAGTGGTTTTTGAAAAGTACAGTACATTGATATCTCGGGTTACGAACGCCTCATGTCACGAAAAATTCGGGTTACGAACAATAACTTCGAACATTTTTTGTCTCGGGTAACGAACAGTGCCTCGGGTTACGAACGAAGGCTAGAGAGAGAGAGAGAGAGAGAGAGAGAGAGAGAGAGAGAGAGAGAGAGAGAGGGGAGAGAGAGAGAGAGAGATGTTTAACGTTGGAGACAAACGATCATATATAGTATAAACGAAGGCCACGTTCCCTCTCCCTCTCTTTCTCACACTCTCTCTCTCTTCTCTCTCCTTCACTCTCCCTCTCTCTCTCTTTCTCTCTATCTCTCTTCCTATTTCTGTCTCTCTTCCTCTCCTTCCTCTATTAATGTTTTCCTCTCCCTCCTACCTATCTCTCTTCCTCTCTAGCTCTCTCTCCCTCACTCGCTCCTCTCTCTATCAAACTCTCTGTCTCTCTCTATCTCTCTCCTTATCTCTCTCGTTATTTCTATCTCTCTCCCCTCTCTCCTCTCTCTATGAATGTTTCAGTCTCTCACCCTCTCTCTGTCCCTCTCTCACTATCTAAATCCCTCTCTCAATCCCTCTCTCTCTCCCTCTCTCACTCCCTATCTCTATCCCTCTAACTCCCTTTCTCTTCTCTCCTTCTCTTTTCCTCTTTCTCCTGCTCTCTCTCTCTCTCTCTCTCTCTCTATCTATCTATCTATCTATCTATCTATTTTTACCTCTCCCTATCCCTATCTCTCTCCCTCTCTATCCTCCACTCTATCGAGTCGGGAGGACTTCTTCGTTGCTTCCTGTGACAAATTATTTGATGATGACAGAGGACCTAGTTTGTAGTGTTCTCTGGAGATATATCTTGAATATTAAATAACAAGATAAAGGTTATGATTTAGCACGTTTTGTCTAGAGGTCACTCAAATGAGCTAATCATTCCCGCAATAGCCTTTTTGGAGAACATTTTTCTTTTTGGCTCAAACCCCCACTGTGAGACCACTATGTATCTACACAGAAATTTATATAAGAAGTAAAATAGTTCACCCAAGGCCAGAGAAGATCTGAACTATTAGCGCCTGTACAACTGAGGATCCCTCTCACTCATTATAATGTTGCCAGTGTGCTGTTCGTCCGTCACATAGATCTTTCCCTATAGTTTTTGTCATTTTGTGACCTATATCAGTTCAATTAGTCTTTAGGACTTTAGGACTCATGTATTTATTTGTAGACAAACAAACTTCAACAATAACGGTACATTACATCTGTTGGACAAGACATCTACATGACAGTTTCCTGCCAAAAGTGGGACATACATTCACAAGGAAATGTTTACGCCACAATTGTGCAAGATAGACATCATGTGATACTTGACAACATCTATACAGGACTTTTCACAATATGTATAACCAACCACAGCACTTAAGACAGTCACAGATACAATACTTGACAGCAACTGTACAAGAAATTCACTGGGGACATGTACTTAAAATACTGGTTCATTGAATACACAATTTATTGAGTTGGTGAGTAGAGTGGTGACCATTGCCTCATCTCCTGTCATGTCAACACTTCAATTATTGCATAAAATAATGCATAAAATATGTCATACATGCAGGTCGATAAACAAGATACAACACTTCTCATTTATTCCACCCCCCAATAACTCTCCTCCACCTCTCCTCTCTAATTACCACCACACCATTCCGTTACAGTATCTGTATCTATCATCATTTCCTGACTCTTGGGAATTTAGGAATTCCTATCCATGGGCAACTCAAGGAAGAAACTACTGTTCTGGGTCTGTTGGATCCTTTTATCATCAGCATGGATGTTGGACTAGCTCCAGTTAGAAGCTTCCCCAGATTAAGCTTCATGGCAGATTCATTCCTCTTGAAGACAAGATTTGGTATGATGATATGGTACTGCATCTCACGGTTGATCAGGCTGTCAGTGAAGGCTGTCACTGGGTACTTCAATAATGACATACAGAATGTCCCATACATTGCAGCTACTCACTTAGCCAGATCAACTTCCCTACTGTTCCTCACATTCTTCAAGAATCACTGTGTGAGCATCAGGCTGGATATTTTCTAAGTTTTGTCTTAGATAAACAAACACTCCCAAGTTACTCCACAGTTCTCCATGAATGTAGTTCATAGAACAAGATTTGATGTTAGTCTCATTTGACCTTTTGACTGACTCAAAGATCACTGTCCAGTTCACCACATTTGTAGTGCTTCAGATTGTGTCATGCTCCCATTTATGCATTCAGCTGTTGAGCTGAGAGAAAACTCTTCTTGATATTCCCACATTTTGATAGGGAGTCACATCTGGATCTAGGACTTCTATTTAGTTGTCCCAGATGATATATGGATGGCCTCTCCACCATACTGTTCTCTGTCGACATATAAAATGGCACAACATCTCTTTACATATGTTAAAAGATAATGTTATTATACATCAACAGACACAGACTGGGGATGGGGAGGAAAAGGATGGGTGTGGTCCAAACACACCTCTCCTAGTTTGATGATGCCGTGTATTTCACTCTGATGTACTGTGGGTGATATGTGTTCCATTCACCCTTATCTGTGGTAATCACAAGACCATATGTTGAGACAGGGGTAGCTTAACACAATTACAAGCATTTATGTGGTCTAAGTTCCACCATGTTTGAACCACAGTAGATCTGGGCACAAGGAGGACCAGACACAGTACAGCAATCATTGTGACATAGCAACATGGGACAGGCATTGTGAAGGAAAATGGAAAATAGGCATTTACAACTGCAATATGCATTATGTATTAACTAATGGCATTTACCCAATTAGCAGTCCAGACATCCATTCCTATGGCTGTGATGTTGGTGCATGAATGTCCTATTCCATATTCACACAGCAATGCCAGACCTCACCCCTTTTTCACCATACTTGTCTCACAGGTACATCATCATCATCATGTGCTCTTTCCCCACTGAGTAATGTTCATGTCTACTACAGTCGGTAACAGAAGCTCAATTGCATACACAATTGTTCACATATGCACCAAGCACATATGTGGAAAACATGTTTAGTCCTTGTAAGTTTGCATGAGCCATACATATATTCAGCCAACTAAGACACAGGTTCACACACCTATGGTTCTCTTAGGAACTAGTTTATATGAACCATCCAACAGTAGAGGTAACAGTGTAATGCTTCAGAGAGAAATGGTATTCTCTTGAGCTTATAGCTACCAGGCATCACATGGACTAAGCAATTCTGGCGTGCCACACACAACCTGTTTACATATGGATATTTGAAGCATCTTTCCTTCCACTAGATGTGAGAGGCTATTTATTAAATCACCAACTCACTCACTCCATCATTCTCAGCTTTTTACAAAGGAACTTGTACATGTTTCATCACTCATTCCAATCCAAACTGCCATTTGTTAACTCGCACGAGAGCAAAGGTACAGTTGAGTTAAGAATGAGTCATCCTAGGCATTAAGAATGCACAAGGGGTTTGGGTTTGCGAATCTGCATGAGTGTGTCATACATTCATCAAGCATACGCAACCAGTCACAACAAGGGATTGATATGCATTTGGAGTATACAGCGTGAAAGACGTGTGAAGGTTGAAGATGCAGTGTTCAGAATTCTGGCGCACAGAAGTTAGGTTTTCCACTTTCACATTTTATTCATAAAATACTCATACATTCTTCTCATTCGGTTATCAGGCACAGCTACAACATTAAAGTATGTTTTAAAGTGGTACCTGCTGTCCAGAGAACAATATATTATCGTATCTTTAAGGGCATTGTTGGGTCATCACATCACACTAGCGACCGCTCCTGGTGAAATCCCCGCTCCTACTAATTAGATTTTAAAATATGGCCCAAGAATAGCGTGGGCTCATTACTTATGAACCAATCAAAAGACAAGTGCATACCGCCGCCTCCCCCAACTCGTTCTAGAACATTCGATCTAATAATAGCCCTTATATTTGGGATGGTCCCCGTTAAGACTTAAAGTATCCTTATGAAATGTGTCGGACTGGGAATGAGGAATTCTGTTCCATCATGCTACATGGCCCCTCTCTTAAATCTTTCATAGGAATGACAGATGATTTTTCAGAAATCCACAGTTCCCAGATCCCTCAGGTGGTTTTGTCAATTACTCCCTGTCTCCCTTTACCCTACTAGAGTAGTACATTTGGAACTAAGTGATTTTTCTCCTTAAAAAAAATCTGCCCCAACATTGCATCTGTTGATGAATTTGGTGGCAAACGCAAAGACCATGAAGTTAGCCCTGCATTATGTTCCTTTAAGTCACTGGGAGCATCAGGAGTCCTGACTCCACTCATCTGTGAACTGCTCTTCTATTTACCTCTGACAGTGTTCCGCTGCTGACATCCTTGCTATATTTCCTGTTTGTGATAAATGATCTCTCTGAGTCACATCATTTCGTAATGTATGAATGGACCATAGAGATTCATTATGTGAAGTAATGGCTTTGCAATTAAGCCAACTTCTAGATGACGTTTAGAGAGAATGGTTGCATTCCATGGATCTCTCAACCTTTCACCTTATCAGAACCTCATTCTTCCCTTCGCCACTGGAGAACGATAATCCTGTGAGAGTGTATTTAACTGAACACTTTCTCCAACAGTAATCTTGGCATTTGGAACTGGGTTAAAATTTTTGATCATCACCGGAGCAACGACAATCACTTCCGGGTGAACTGTATAGCAGCCGCTGCAAAAACTTGTCAAGGCTAAAATCTACTTTTGTAAATTTGGTTAGCGTTGGACACAGGGTCTACCTTTCCAATAAGCCTCTTGTGTTTGCCATCCATCCATCCATCATGTGCCATGCCGGTAAGCGTGGGCGGTCATGTTCTGCCATCTCACTCGATCAACAGAGTCGTGGATCAGTTCCGTGTTTTTGTCTCGACCATGCCACAAGGCCAAGCCATCCAGATACTTGTTTCTAGGTCTTCCCCTTGGTCTGTTCCCCTCGATCTTACCAGTTGTCACCAAGTTCTCCAAATCATTTCTTCTCATAACATGCCCAAAAAATTGTGACTGTCTACGTCTAATGTCTCTGATCAGTTTACGATCTTCATTTGTTTCTTGAAGGACTTGTTCATTGGTCTTTCTGGCTGTCCATGGTATTCTTTGCATTTTCCTCAGAAACCACATTTCTACAGCCATCAGATATTTTTCAGCCTGGCTGCTCATTGTCCAAGCTTCACATCCATATAAAAGTACAGGTTCTATGTAGCATCTCAACACTCTTTTTCTCGTTTCAATTGACATCTTTTTATTGGTCAGTATGTTTTTCATCTTGCTAAAGGCTACTTTTGCCATGGCGATTCTTGTTCTAATCTCTTCAAGGCATCTCCCATCAGATGTTATTACTGTTCCGAGGTAATTGTACCTATTCACTTGTTGAAGAGTATTCCCATTTACTTGTATATTACACTGTGGTATTTCGTTCTTCTTAGTGACGACCATAATCTGTGTCTTTTTACAATTTAATTCTAACCCTTGTTGTTCACTATGTGTAACAACCGCATCTACTAAATTTTGCAGGTCCTGTTCATTGTCTGCAATCAAGACTGTATCATCTGCATATCTAATGTTATTGATGCATCGTCCCCCAATGTTGATTCCTTCCATATTTTCAATATTTCTGAAAATATTTTCACTGTACAGGGAAAACAGATCTGGAGACATTACACATCCCTGTCTCACACCTCTCTTAATAGGCTGATATTGGCTTACTTCATTATCAACTCTTATGGCAGCTTGTTGTTTCCAATATATGTTTTTTACAAGTCTAAGGTCTTTCCCATCAATTTGTAGATCTTCAAGCATCCTTATCATGTTGACATGTCTCACTTTATCAAAAGCCTTTGTGTAGTCAATGAAGCAAAGGTGTAGATCTTTGTTTACTTCTATAGAACGTTCGATTACGGTTCTCAGTATATACACAGCATTTACTGTACCCTTGCCTACTACAAACCCACATTGTTCTTCTCATATTTCAGGTTGTATTTTCCTCCTAACTCTTTGCATGATAATTCTTAGCAAAATCTTCGTGATGTGACTCATTATACTAATTGTTCGATGTTGATCACATTCCAAGGCTCCTGATTTCTTTGGGATTGCAATAAATACAGAATTACATAACTCATGAGGTATGTTTCCAGTATCATATATTGTATTAAGCAGACTGGTAACTTTATCTATTCCATATTCTTCTAAAGCATTAATCATTTCTGTTGTGACGCTGTCTGGACCGGGGGTTTTGCCAGATTTCATATATGATTGCTTGTGTTTGCAGATGGTAGCAATTTCCCATTATATTTCCTTGACTTATTTCTGTAGTCTTACCATAGATTTAGAGGTGCTTGTCGGTTGAGATTCTCTCATTCCGTTATGCCTCTATTTTGATGTGTTGTGAGAAGTGACAGCATTTTCTCTCCTTAGTTGCTATTTAAGCTGTTTCCAACGCAGCAACTGAGTTTGTAGATGAAGTTAGACTAACATCTACTACTACTAATATAGAATTCCAGGTGGAACTTCCAACTAGTGGTCTTCAGCCATGCTCTAGCTAAGTGCTTTTTGAGTGACTGGGAAGTATCCGTTCTTTCTCTCCCACATGAGCAAAACGTTTACCATGGCGAATTGGGCGAATCCTCTCAGCACAGAGAAGTTCGTCATTATCACAGCCACCTTTGAAGGGGTGTGATTATGTGGGTTAGCTTCTTATATCCCAATATTGACTGGAATTTTGGAAGCAATTTTACTGACTTTGAGGATAGGACTGGCCAGGTCTTGTGAATACACCTCGCATCTCAGTAATAATATAAGATCCCACTGCATAATGCATGGTTCTTATTATATAAAGAGTCGACTGCTAGAGTGCAGGGATCTTTATCTTGAAAGGAGTCAGCTGTTTGAAACTGATCTTTCGTTAGTCCACTTTCGCAGACATTGTGTATAGAGTGTCAGCTGCTGGAGTTGCAGTGAGCTCTACCATATAAGAGTTAACTGTTTGGAGACAGTAATCCTTATTTACATTCCCACCTTCTTCCGGCAGAAAGGTCTTCCCAATTGAGAATGAAAAAGGGGAATGACATCAGTTGTTCTCAACTTTGTCCGTCCTTTAATCTCCACCATTTTAAAGGCAGAAACGCTTTCTCAACTGAGGATGAATTGACGGCCGACGTCGGAGACGGATCCTGTTTTATCATTTCATGAAATTTTTCAGGTTGTCCATGTTATGCTCCTAGTCGTATGATATGCCAATGACATCAGGTTGGTTATCCATCGTTTCCTGGACACATAATTTGCGTATGCTCTCCACTTCCATATGAATGGCTAGGGGTCCAGTTATTTTGATGGCCTTCCTGGAGATTCAATGAGTTCACTCCTGGCGACATGGATCCTAGTACACCAGAGAGATTACACCATCGAACAATAGACTAATGTCTTATAGACACCAGACTGTGGTCGGTTTTATATGACCGCCCATGACATCAGGTAGAATCTTCCCTTCATCTCGTCCATTACGTATCAAGTACGCTTAATAATACCACTACTTCAGAAATGGCAAGTGACGGAGTTGATAAGGATGTTTTCTCCTGGAGATTCAATTGT
This sequence comes from Cepaea hortensis, assembly GCA_963921405.1. Taxonomy (NCBI): domain Eukaryota; kingdom Metazoa; phylum Mollusca; class Gastropoda; order Stylommatophora; family Helicidae; genus Cepaea; species Cepaea hortensis. Next base: position 80,660,512 of record OY992890.1, read on the forward strand.
GCTCACGCGCAGTTGCTTGATCAGGGCCACTGACAGGGTTACACAACTGAAGAATAAATCCAGATGTCGAATCGACACTGGACATTAGCCGGTACGAATACTGACTATCACCGAGAGAGATTGTCAGTGAGGTGTCTTAATGGTTGCCCAAATTTTCCATCAGGGTTCACACTCTCTGCTCTCAGTGTTGCAAGCATGTTATGGGGAGAAGAGAATATAGGGAGTTGTTATGTTATGTGATGTGGTGACATTAAAAATGTTGTATTTACAACAATATTTCCCCTCTCTCACCCATGCCAGCAATTAATTTTGGGGATGGAGTAGGCCCCATATTCATTACTGGATCAAGTGTCTTAATTTCAGGGACAAAAATGAATTTTTCCCTGTACTAGCTGTCTCAGTTATATTTAAAATAATTTGTGTTCTCTGGTGTTTCAGGTACCTTAATTTTTGGATACATATATTGAATAACCAGCATGCACAAAATTATACAACAATATTGACAAGCTAATAAATCATATCATTCTGAGAAAAACAAATATCATGGATACAAGCAATTATGTTGACCCATAAGATATTTATACACCATCTTCAGTCTGCTACATTGAATTCTAACTGATATATTAAAACAGTGATACATGCAATATTATCACTATTAATGAAATCAAACCTTCTAGATATTTATTGTGGGTTTACATGTCTGGACAGTTGCCCTCATATAAGAGACAGGGTCCATTAAACACCATAAAACCTTCAAGAATTGGGTCTGATTTGCGAGAGGTCACCCCGGATTTTAATACCAACATAGAGATCCCAAAAGTGAGTCCTATGCAGGGTATGCCCAAGGTTTGTATCCCGACATCAGGGCAACAGGTATGTGAGCCCCTAGTAGGTTATTACCAGGGTTTAAATCCGAGACGAGTGTTCTTTTTCCCAGGGTTTATATCCTGGAAAGAGCAAACCCAGTTATGTGACCAGGTTTTCCCAGGGTTTATATCCCGGAAAGAGCCTACCCAGTTATGTGACAAATTATTTGATGATGACAGAGGACCTAGTTTGTAGTGTTCTCTGGAGATATATCTTGAATATTAAATAACAAGATAAAGGTTATGATTTAGCACGTTTTGTCTAGAGGTCACTCAAATGAGCTAATCATTCCCGCAATAGCCTTTTTGGAGAACATTTTTCTTTTTGGCTCAAACCCCCACTGTGAGACCACTATGTATCTACACAGAAATTTATATAAGAAGTAACTAGTTCACCCAAGGCCAGAGAAGATCTGAACTGTTAGCGCCTGTACAACTGAGGATCCCTCTCACTCAACATAATGTTGCCAGTGTGCTGTTCGTCCGTCACATAGATCTTTCCCTATAGTTTTTGTCATTTTGTGACCTATATCAGTTCAATTAGTCTTTAGGACTTTAGGACTCATGTATTTATTTGTAGACAAACAAACTTCAACAATAACGGTACATTACATCTGTTGGACAAGACATCTACATGACAGTTTCCTGCCAAAAGTGGGACATACATTCACAAGGAATTGTTTACGCCACAATTGTGCAAGATAGACATCATGTGATACTTGACAACATCTATACAGGACTTTTCACAATATGTATAACCAACCACAGCACTTAAGACAGTCACAGATACAATACTTGACAGCAACTGTACAAGAAATTCACTGGGGACATGTACTTAAAATACTGGTTCATTGAATACACAATTTATTGAGTTGGTGAGTAGAGTGGTGACCATTGCCTCATCTCCTGTCATGTCAACACTTCAATTATTGCATAAAATAATGCATAAAATATGTCATACATGCAGGTCGATAAACAAGATACAACACTTCTCATTTATTCCACCCCCCAATAACTCTCCTCCACCTCTCCTCTCTAATTACCACCACACCATTCCGTTACAGTATCTGTATCTATCATCATTTCCTGACTCTTGGGAATTTAGGAAATCCTATCCATGGGCAACTCAAGGAAGAAACTACTGTTCTGGGTCTGTTGGATCCTTTTATCATCAGCATGGATGTTGGACTAGCTCCAGTTAGCAGCTTCCCCAGATTAAGCTTCATGGCAGATTCATTCCTCTTGAAGACAAGATTTGGTATGATGATATGGTACTGCATCTCACGGTTGATCAGGCTGTCAGTGAAGGCTGTCACTGGGTACTTCAATAATGACATACAGAATGTCCCATACATTGCAGCTACTCACTTAGCCAGATCAACTTCCCTACTGTTCCTCACATTCTTCAAGAATCACTGTGTGAGCATCAGGCTGGATATTTTCTAAGTTTTGTCTTAGATAAACAAACACTCCCAAGTTACTCCACAGTTCTCCATGAATGTAGTTCATAGAACAAGATTTGATGTTAGTCTCATTTGACCTTTTGACTGACTCAAAGATCACTGTCCAGTTCACCACATTTGTAGTGCTTCAGATTGTGTCATGCTCCCATTTATGCATTCAGCTGTTGAGCTGAGAGAAAACTCTTCTTGATATTCCCACATTTTGATAGGGAGTCACATCTGGATCTAGGACTTCTATTTAGTTGTCCCAGATGATATATGGATGGCCTCTCCACCATACTGTTCTCTGTCGACATATAAAATGGCACAACATCTCTTTACATATGTTAAAAGATAATGTTATTATACATCAACAGACACAGACTGGGGATGGGGAGGAAAAGGATGGGTGTGGTCCAAACACACCTCTCCTAGTTTGATGATGCCGTGTATTTCACTCTGATGTACTGTGGGTGATATGTGTTCCATTCACCCTTATCTGTGGTAATCACAAGACCATATGTTGAGACAGGGGTAGCTTAACACAATTACAAGCATTTATGTGGTCTAAGTTCCACCATGTTTGAACCACAGTAGATCTGGGCACAAGGAGGACCAGACACAGTACAGCAATCATTGTGACATAGCAACATGGGACAGGCATTGTGAAGGAAAATGGAAAATAGGCATTTACAACTGCAATATGCATTATGTATTAACTAATGGCATTTACCCAATTAGCAGACCAGACATCCATTCCTATGGCTGTGATGTTGGTGCATGAATGTCCTATTCCATATTCACACAGCAATGCCAGACCTCACCCCTTTTTCACCATACTTGTCTCACAGGTACATCATCATCATCATGTGCTCTTTCCCCACTGAGTAATGTTCATGTCTACTACAGTCGGTAACAGAAGCTCAATTGCATACACAATTGTTCACATATGCACCAAGCACATATGTGGAAAACATGTTTAGTCCTTGTAAGTTTGCATGAGCCATACATATATTCAGCCAACTAAGACACAGGTTCACACACCTATGGTTCTCTTAGGAACTAGTTTATATGAACCATCCAACAGTAGAGGTAACAGTGTAATGCTTCAGAGAGAAATGGTATTCTCTTGAGCTTATAGCTACCAGGCATCACATGGACTAAGCAATTCTGGCGTGCCACACACAACCTGTTTACATATGGATATTTGAAGCATCTTTCCTTCCACTAGATGTGAGAGGCTATTTATTAAATCACCAACTCACTCACTCCATCATTCTCAGCTTTTTACAAAGGAACTTGTACATGTTTCATCACTCATTCCAATCCAAACTGCCATTTGTTAACTCGCACGAGAGCAAAGGTACAGTTGAGTTAAGAATGAGTCATCCTAGGCATTAAGAATGCACAAGGGGTTTGGGTTTGCGAATCTGCATGAGTGTGTCATACATTCATCAAGCATACGCAACCAGTCACAACAAGGGATTGATATGCATTTGGAGTATACAGCGTGAAAGACGTGTGAAGGTTGAAGATGCAGTGTTCAGAATTCTGGCGCACAGAAGTTAGGTTTTCCACTTTCACATTTTATTCATAAAATACTCATACATTCTTCTCATTCGGTTATCAGGCACAACTGCAACATTAAAGTATGTTTTAAAGTGGTACCTGCTGTCCAGAGAACAATATATTATCGTATCTTTAAGGGCATTGTTGGGTCATCACATCACACTAGCGACCGCTCCTGGTGAAATCCCCGCTCCTACTAATTAGATTTTAAAATATGGCCCAGGAATAGCGTGGGCTCATTACTTATGAACCAATCAAAAGACAAGTGCATACCGCCGCCTCCCCCAACTCGTTCTAGAACATACGATCTAAGAATAGCCCTTATATTTGGGATGGTCCCCGTTAAGACTTAAAGTATCCTTATGAAATGTGTCGGACTGGGAATGAGGAATTCTGTTTCATCATGCTACACTTCCCATAACATTTCTTGCTACATTTCTAGGCTGGCTCGGTTCCGAGGCCCATGTTAGTGTTACACAAATCTGTTTCCAAGGTTACAGGAACAACTGACCACCCGTAAGTCAGGCAAGAGTAATTCTGTTTCCAAGGTTACAGGAACAACAGATAACCGGTCGGTCAGGCAAGAGTAATTCTGTTTCCAAGGTTACAGGAACAACAGACAACCCGTCGGTCAGGCAAGAGTAATTCTGTTTCCAAGGTTACATGAACAACAGACAACCCGTCGGTCAGGCAAGAGTAATTCTGTTTCCAAGGTTACAGGAACAACAGACAACCGGTCGGTCAGGCAAGAGTAATTCTGGTTCCAAGGGTACTGGAACAACTGACCACCCGTTGGTCAGGCAAGAATTCTACTAACCTTTACTATCGCTGTTCCCTTAAGTATTTTGGGAACCAGCAATTTTAAAAAGAAGAAGGGAAGAAAAGAAAGAGTGGAACTGATCACCTCATCTCATTATATGGTGACCTAGTAAATGTGAACCGCTAACCATGTACACAAGAATGACAGTATATGTGAACCGCTAACCATGTGCACAAGCATGACAGTATATGTTATGTGAATACAAACATTCACGGTTTTAACTCCAGTAGGATGCGTGCCGCTGAGAATTAGTGGCCACCAATGGACGTGTGTCAACAGGAACGTGACACTACTGTTGACAAGACAGAGAGATCGAATAGGGAGGGCAGTTGGTAGTTGACGGCTGTCATAGAAAATCATCAACATACAGTGGTACCTCGGTGTTTGTTGACTTAGGTTATCAACGGTTTCGGGTTTCGTCGATTTTTTTCCGAGAAAAATTTGCCTCGGTTTTCGTCCGTTGCTTCGGATTTCGTCATCGTGCCGACGTGACCTCACTGCCAATTTTCCGAAAACAGAGGGATCCACGCTTTCCAGCGTTTTTGTACTTTTTTTTTAATGATTGCGAGTGCTAATGCTACAATTACATGTAAGTGATTACTGCGTGTACAGTATTCGGTGTAATGTGTTTATTTTGCGTTTTTCCGTTTCAAAATGTAGTAACGCACGTAAGATAAAATCACATCTCCTCAAATCTCACTATCCACGTGACTTGGCTGCAAATTTCTTAATTTTTTTATTTAAAGTATTAAACACTATATTTATTCTCTATAAAATGTGTTTTTGATATGTATTTAGAGTGTCTAGAACGAATTAATTGGACTTACATTGATTCATGTGGAAATAATTGCCTCTGTTTTCGTCGGTTTCGAATTTCGCCGATTTTATTTTCGGACGGATTATCATGGATTTTGCTAAGAATTATCATGCAGAGAGATAGGAAGAAAATACAACCCGAAATAGGAGAAGAACAATGTGGGTTTGTAGAAGGAAGAGTACAGTAAATGCTGTATATAAGCTGAGAACATTAATTGAACGTTCTGTAGAAGTAAGCAAAGACTCACACCTTTGCTTTATTGACTACACAAATGTTTTCGACACAGTAAAATATGTCAACATGATAAATTTGCTTGCAGATCTACAAATTCAAAGAAAAGACGTTAGACTTGTAAAAAAAAAAACATATGTTGGAAACAACAAATCTCCTCAAGGCATCTCCCATCAGATGTTATAACTGTTCCAAGATGGTATCATTGGCGGTTCGAATCACACCCCTGGTCGCTAACTATAGCCAAGATAGACCCCGGTGGTTCGAATCCAGCGGTATCGCTTTGCTTTTTTCTCAAAAAACCTAAGTTCCACAGCCAGCAGATTCAGCGTGACTGCTCATTGTCTTCACATTCATACAAAAGTACAGGTTCAACACTCTTTTTCTCGTAGCAATTGCCATCTTTTTACTGGTCAATACGTTTTTCAGCTTGCAAAAGGTTATCTTCGCCACGGCGATTCTTGTGCTAATCTCTTCAAGGCATCTCCCATCAGTTGTTATGAATGTTCCGAGATACTTGTATCTATCTACTCACTTGTTTCAGAATATTCCCATTTACAAGTATATTACATCGTGGTATTTCGTTCTTCATAGTGACAATCATAACCCGTGTCGTTTTATAATTTAATTCTAACCCTAGTAGTTCACCGGGTGCAACAACCGCCTCTACTAAATATTGCAGATCCTGCGCAGTGTCTGTTGATTACATAAATTATATGAAGGCAGTTCACAAGTTAAATTAGATGAAGACATTTTATTACAGAAATTAAATGAAGACATTTGACTAGAAATATTTAATAAAACGACGAAAAAACAGAGATCTACCGGCGTGAGAAAAGCTTATAAGTATGTTAATGTCAGTTCCTGTGAACATATTTAGCAGAAGCATTCTGCATAGTATATGCATATTTAGCTTTAAGGTGAAATAAATACTGCTGTACCGATCGGAAACAAGAAAAACGAATAAAACAACTACTAATAAACAACAAACATTCATTAACGGGTGCCCACGTAGTTCATCCTTCGCGTTCATGTCTCATTCAACAATTAGTATAATGTCTGATGTCAAATTTGCGGCTTCAAAATATGTGTTCATAGCATATTTATATATGAAGATATATATTCAAGGTGATTTTAAAGGACAAATTTCCTCATGTCACACGCTGCAAAAGACATATTTCGCTCAAACTTAAACATTAAGAGTGGAAAAGAGTATGTTGTAGATACTGTTTTTTCCTTTGTTTCTAGTGGGACTTGGTAATTTGTTGTTCTATCTGGGCATGGTATGTATATTTTCACCACATCTTCACTGATGTTTTTCATCTTGTCTGCTCATTGCCCACGCTTCACAGTCATACAAAAGTACAGATTCTATGAAAGACAGAGACAATTTGCAGCTATTATTAAACAAAATGACAAATCGGAGGTCAGCTAATATGTACGTATTTGTAAATAAGGATACACAGCGATGTCTATTATATAACGATAACAGAGGTATTTAGTTGTAGAAAACTACCGTGCCTCCCAGGCAAACGGCGGTAGGCTAGTGACTATGTTTAGATTAGCTGTGATGGCACCAGCTGGAGATATTAATCAGCTACCTGGTACCCAGTGAAGACGACACGATAAACGAGGCGGTATAGGCCGCGTGGCCCTGAACAAAACCAACAATGAAACAAAAATGGTAATGAAACGTTGCGTCGCCGCGAAGCATTATTTTAGAAACCAAAGATTACAATCGATCTGAGAGGGTAATAATAGACAGTCTAAGCCTACCAGAAAGAGGTGTCTAATACACTGGGTACCAACGACAGACAGCTGGTCAAGAAGAAGCAATACACAGTATATAAAGTTAGGACTAAATAAACCGTAGTTTAAAGAATTCAAGGACATTATTACAAGTTAAATTACATAATAAAATAAATACAGTGATTTGTATAAAATTATAAAAAACAAAAAAGAAGAAAACACAAGTGTTACATTAGCAAATAAGTGAAAAACACAACGGTATGAATACGTTGGTGTATTAGATACATACAAATGGTACACACAACATGCTATTATGTCAGCGTGACCGCTATCTGTTATATATTGCGACCAAAACACACCGATCGCCTCTCACGTCAGCGTAACAGACTAACACTTAAACCAAGCGCCCGATATCTGTTCTATATTGTTGCCAACAATTATGTGCATGCCGCCATCTTTCGATGTGAGTTTGATTGATGAAGCCTGTCAGGAAACAACCATAGATACATAGTAAAAGTGTCGTGAGAATACAAATCCAAGCGTATTGACTCTCGGTGTTTCGTTATTCACGTAACGTTTCCTGTTTCCTGCTCCAGTCTATTGTTGTAAAATCTTACCAAAGCGGACACTGTGGACCAAATCTACATGAATGAAGTAGGATAGATGCGGTTGTCATATGTGTCTTATAGGGCTTGGTCATTGGTTTTTTAAAACTTATTGATGGAAGAGAAGGACCCTTACACTACAAACAGAATAAACATTTACATTAATAATACCCATAACAAACACATGACCATCTACACTGGCTGTGACAAAAGTGACAGTCTGCTTAGAGAAAACAGCGAATTTTCAACGAAAACATAGTCTGTGTGTTATCTCCTTGGAAACGTAAATCTGGTTATATTTAAATCACCCTATGCATTCATGTCCCCCATGAAAACTAATGTAATGTCTGAAGAAGTCAAATTTTGAGGCTTCAAAATATGTTTTCGTAGTATATGTATATATGAATATATATACATGTGTTTTCTAACAACAAATGTCCGCATGTCGCGCTTTACATCCATACACAAGTATAGGTTCTATGAACGACACAACACCTACAAGTTACTAAGATTGGCACTGGGTTACCAACAACATTTGCGTCTAGAGTCAATACAACAGGACAAGACAATGCTTTTTTCGGCCTCTGATTGAGAACAACAGATATAAACGTAATTATGCACTTACCTCTTTACCACAGTACCGAGAAAGTTAAAAATATCATTTTAAATACGCTGACGACCATAGTAACACAACCAGTTAATTCTGCTTGCTCACTTTGTGTATTACCTACACCTACTATAGATTGCAGGAAATACTCATTGTCTACAACCAAGCTGAAAAATATCGGTAACAATTATAAATGTCTCGTCCGATTTCATAAAAAGAAGGAAATAATGTTAGCCAAATGTGAAAATATCGGTCAAACTTATAAATGTTTCATCAAAACTTATAAAAAATAGGAAAATTTGTTAACCTAATGAGAAAAATATTGACCCTGTAAAGAAATATTTACAACAAAATTATAAAAATTAGGAACATTTGTTAACCTAATGAGAAAAAATATCGACCAAAGAGAGCAATATTTCATCTAATCTTATAAAAAGTAGGAACATTTGTCAGGCGAAATGGGGAAAAGGTCGGTCAAATACATAAATATCTCAACAAATTATAAAACGTAGGAAAAAATAGTGGTCAAAGACAGAAATATCTCATCCGAACTTATAACAAGTAAGAAAATATACTAGTAAAATCAAGAAACATGTCGACCGAAGTAATACAATAGGCAGAACGAGGGACAAACTTATAAATATTTCATTCAAACTTATAAAGACTATGATAAAATGTTATCCAAATCAAATAACAGGCTGACCAAACTTAATTAGCTCATCCAACCTTATAAATAGTAGGACAATTTGTTAGCCAAATAGGCAAAATATTGGTCAGATACACAAATATCTCAATCAATTTCATAAAAAGTAGGAGAAAAGGCTAGTCAAACTAATAAAAATGGTGGCCAAATACATAAATATCTCAACGAAAATTATAAAAAGTAGGAAAATTGTAAGTCAAATGTAAAAAATATGGGACAAATAGGAAATCATATTAACCAAATGGGAAAAATATCGCTCAAACTTATAAATAGCGCGTCCAAACTTATAAAAAGTAGGAAAATGTGTTAGCCGAATGGTGAAAATATTGCTCAAATTAAGAAACATGTCGACCGAAGTAGGAAAATACGTGATTCAATGTATAAAAACGTTGGGTAAATACAGAAATATGTCGACCAAACTGATAAAAATCTCCGCCAAACTTATGAAATGTAGGAACATTTGTTAACCAAAAGGGGAAAATGTCGGCCAAATACAGAAATAGCTCCACCAACTTATGAAAAGTAGGAACATTTGTTAACCAAATGGAAAAAATAAAACAATATTGGCCATGTAAAGAAATAGCGCATCCAAATTGACAAAATATAGGAAACTTTATTAGCCAATGGTGAAATCTATTGACCAAGTAAATAAATACCTCGTCCAAACCCATAAAAGGTAGGAAAATTTCTTACCCAAATGTGAAAAAGATCCGCCAAACTTATAAATGTCTCATCTAAACTTATAAAAAGTAGGAAAACAATACTAGCCAAATCAACTAAAAGGCTGACCAAACTTATAAATATATCATCCAAACTGACCAAAGTAATAAAAATATTGGGTAAATATAGAAATATGTCGACCAAACTTTTACAAATCTCCGGTAAATTTATGAAAAATTGGAAATTTTGTTAACTAAATGTGAAAAAATATCGACCAAACTTATAAAAAGCTCTGCCATACTTATGAAAAGTAGGAAACTTTGTTAACCCACACGAAGACAATTATTAACCAAAGATAGAAAAATATCGACCTAAATAGGAAAATTTGTTAGCCAAATGAGAAAAATATTGGCCAAGTAAACACATATTTCAACCAAACTTATAAATATGTCATCCAAATTTACAACAACAACAAAAAAAAAAAAAAAAGGAAAATTTGTCGACCAAGTAAGAAAATATATTACCAAAACTGGAAAAGATACTAATCAAAGTGATAAAAAATACCAACCAAATTAAGAAATATGTATGGTAAGGTAAGAAAAAAGTTGGCCAAAGTAATAAATACGCTAGCCAAAGGAAGAAATATTAACCATAAGGAGAAAAAATTATAGCAAACTAAGAAATTTGCTTTCACAACTTGTCGAATTGCCCTACCAACTACCCCGTTTGCTTTCACAACTTATCAAATTGACCAATTAACCACACAAATTCCCCACTGACTCTCACAATTTTACCACTTGCCATTACAACGTGTCGACTCCCGCTCACAATTTACCCAAAGGGGTTTACTATAGGTATTATATATCCACAATCAAGTGCTCTCACACTCACAAGAATAACGAAATACTGGGATTTAAGCCTGTTTTTAATCAATTTCTTTGTTTGCAGTCAAAGCATAGAAATTCCGCCAACCACCTTGTTGTTGAAATATCCAAGGACTTAGTTTATCAGCCATATATTCGCCTACAGATTTAGCGAAGTCCTCTTACAGGTCTTGGACATTCACATCGGCGTTGTAAGAATTATCAACCAGATGCTTACCCGGACGCATGCCAAAGGTAAACAGCATAATTATTCTCCCATAGTTGATGACGTTATCACCAAAGAATTCATCACTGACTAAAACAAAGACTTGGAAAACATGTTCGGGCTTGATACTGTCTTCTAGTCTCGTGAACAACACAGATTGTTGTTTGGCTATTTGACCGACTAAACCAGACAACGTCGAGTTATTTGCCTTTTTGGAATTGTAGGAACTAATAATAGTCAGCGCCATATTCACTATCTCGCTATGAACTTGTTTCAAGTCAATCGTTGCTTGTGTCATTATTATACTGATAGCTAATGTTCATCAAAAGATGTCTAGCAGTCAAACTGCTGATCCATTATTGTGAAACGGTGCAAAGTGGTCAAAATGGATAATAACATAATATTTGTATAAAGAGATGGACTGGTCTCTTCTGGTTGGTCAAATTACCCAACCAACTGGAGATAAAACGGTTGTCACCGAAACCACTAGACGCGTGTTTTAGACAAGGGATGTGATTATCGATCAGTATGGTCACTGTTAATTAAAATTTAAAAAGTAAAGTTCGACAAGAACATTCAACTTGTCTAAAACACGCGTCTAGTGGTTTCGGTGACAACCGTTTTATCTCCAGTTGGTTGGGTAATTTGACCAACCAGAAGAGTGGAGTCCATCTCTTTATACAAATATTATGTTATTATCCATTTTGACCACTTTGCACCGTTTCACAATAATGGATCAGCAGTTTGACTGCTAGACATCTTTTGATGAACATTAGCTATCAGTATAATAATGACACAAGCAACGATTGACTTGAAACAAGTTCATAGCGAGATAGTGAATATGGCGCTGACTATTATTAGTTCCTACAATTCCAAAAAGGCAAATAACTCGACGTTGTCTGGTTTAGTCGGTCAAATAGCCAAACAACAATCTGTGTTGTTCACGAGACTAGAAGACAGTATCAAGCCCGAACATGTTTTCCAAGTCTTTGTTTTAGTCAGTGATGAATTCTTTGGTGATAACGTCATCAACTATGGGAGAATAATTATGCTGTTTACCTTTGGCATGCGTCCGGGTAAGCATCTGGTTGATAATTCTTACAACGCCGATGTGAATGTCCAAGACCTGTAAGAGGACTTCGCTAAATCTGTAGGCGAATATATGGCTGATAAACTAAGTCCTTGGATATTTCAACAACAAGGTGGTTGGCGGAATTTCTATGCTTTGACTGCAAACAAAGAAATTGATTAAAAACAGGCTTAAATCCCAGTATTTCGTTATTCTTGTGAGTGTGAGAGCGCTTGATTGTGGATATATAATACCTATAGTAAACCCCTTTGGGTAAATTGTTAGCGGGAGTCGACACGTTGTAATGGCAAGTGGTAAAATTGTGAGAGTCAGTGGGGAATTTGTGTGGTTAATTGGTCAATTTGATAAGTTGTGAAAGCAAACAGGGTAGTTGGTAGGGCAATTCGACAAGTTGTGAAAGCAAATTTCTTAGTTTGCTATAATTTTTTCTCCTTATGGTTAATATTTCTTCCTTTGGCTAGCGTATTTATTACTTTGGCCAACTTTTTTCTTACCTTACCATACATATTTCTTAGTTTGGTTGGTATTTTTATCACTTTGATTAGTATCTTTTCCAGTTTTGGTAATATATTTTCTTACTTGGTCGACAAATTTGCCTATTTTTGTTGTTGTTGTTGTAAATTTGGATGACATATTTATAAGTTTGGTTGAAATATGTGTTTACTTGGCCAATATTTTTCCCATTTGGCTAACAAATTTTCCTATTTAGGTCGATATTTTTCTATCTTTGGTTAATAATTGTCTTCGTGTGGGTTAACAAAGTTTCCTACTTTTCATAAGTATGGCAGAGCTTTTTATAAGTTTGGTTCGATATTTTTTTCACATTTAGTTAACAAAATTTCCAATTTTTCATAAATTTACCGGAGATTTGTAAAAGTTTGGTCGACATATTTCTATATTTACCCAATATTTTTATTACTTTGGTCAGTTTGGATGATATATTTATAAGTTTGGTCAGCCTTTTAGTTGATTTGGCTATTATTGTTTTCCTACTTTTTATAAGTTTGGATGAGACATTTATAAGTTTGGCGGATCTTTTTCACATTTGGGTAAGAAATTTTCCTACCTTTTATGGGGTTGGACGAGGAATTTATTTACTTGGTCAATAGATTTCACCTTTGGCTAATAAAGTTTCCTATATTTTGTCAATTTGGATGCGCTATTTCTTTACATGGCCAATATTGTTTTATTTTTTCCATTTGGTTAACAAATGTTCCTACTTTTCATAAGTTTGGTGGAGCTATTTCTGTATTTGGCCGACATTTTCCCCTTTTGGTTAACAAATGTTCCTACATTTCATAAGTTTGGCGGAGATTTTTATCAGTTTGGTCGACATATTTCTGTATTTACCCAACGTTTTTATACATTGAATCACGTATTTTCCTACTTCGGTCGACATGTTTCTTAATTTGAGCAATATTTTCACCATTCGGCTAACACATTTTCCTACTTTTTATAAGTTTGGACGCGCTATTTATAAGTTTGAGCGATATTTTTCCCATTTGGTTAATATGATTTCCTATTTGTCCCATATTTTTTACATTTGACTTACAATTTTCCTACTTTTTATAATTTTCGTTGAGATATTTATGTATTTGGCCACCATTTTTATTAGTTTGACTAGCCTTTTCTCCTACTTTTTATGAAATTGATTGAGATATTTGTGTATCTGACCAATATTTTGCCTATTTGGCTAACAAATTGTCCTACTATTTATAAGGTTGGATGAGCTAATTAAGTTTGGTCAGCCTGTTATTTGATTTGGATAACATTTTATCATAGTCTTTATAAGTTTGAATGAAATATTTATAAGTTTGTCCCTCGTTCTGCCTATTGTATTACTTCGGTCGACATGTTTCTTGATTTTACTAGTATATTTTCTTACTTGTTATAAGTTCGGATGAGATATTTCTGTCTTTGACCACTATTTTTTCCTACGTTTTATAATTTGTTGAGATATTTATGTATTTGACCGACCTTTTCCCCATTTCGCCTGACAAATGTTCCTACTTTTTATAAGATTAGATGAAATATTGCTCTCTTTGGTCGATATTTTTTCTCATTAGGTTAACAAATGTTCCTAATTTTTATAATTTTGTTGTAAATATTTCTTTACAGGGTCAATATTTTTCTCATTAGGTTAACAAATTTTCCTATTTTTTTATAAGTTTTGATGAGACATTTATAAGTTTGACCGATATTTTCACATTTGGCTAACATTATTTCCTTCTTTTTATGAAATCGGACGAGGCATTTATAATTGTTACCGATATTTTTCAGCTTGGTTGTAGACAATGAGTATTTTCTGCAATCTATAGTAGGTGTAGGTAATACACAAAGTGAGCAAGCAGAATTAACTGGTTGTGTTACTATGGTCGTCAGCGTATTTAAAATGATATTTTTAACTTTCTCGGTACTGTGGTAAAGAGGTAAGTGCATAATTACGTTTATATCTGTTGTTCTCAATCAGAGGCCGAAAAAAAACATTATCTTGTCCTGTTGTATTGACTCTAGACGCAAATGTTGTTGGTAACCCAGTGCCAATCTTAGTAACTTGTAGGTGTTGTGTCGTTCATAGAACCTATACTTGTGTATGGATGTAAAGCGCGACATGCGGACATTTGTTGTTAGAAAACACATGTATATATATTCATATATACATATACTACGAAAACATATTTTGAAGCCTCAAAATTTGACTTCTTCAGACATTACATTAGTTTTCATGGGGGACATGAATGCATAGGGTGATTTAAATACAACCAGATTTACGTTTCCAAGGAGATAACACACAGACTATGTTTTCGTTGAAAATTCGCTGTTTTCTCTAAGCAGACTGTCACTTTTGTCACAGCCAGTGTAGATGGTCATGTGTTTGTTATGGGTATTATTAATGTAAATGTTTATTCTGTTTGTAGTGTAAGGGTCCTTCTCTTCCATCAATAAGTTTTAAAAAACCAATGACCAAGCCCTATAAGACACCTATGACAACCGCATCTATCCTACTTCCTTCATGTAGATTTGGTCCACAGTGTCCGCTTTGGTAAGATTTTACAACAATAGACTGGAGCAGGAAACAGGAAACGTTACGTGAATAACGAAACACCGAGAGTCAATACGCTTGGATTTGTATTCTCACGACACTTTTACTATGTATCTATGGTTGTTTCCTGACAGGCTTCATCAATCAAACTCACATCGAAAGATGGCGGCATGCACATAATTGTTGGCAACAATATAGAACAGATATCGGGCGCTTGGTTTAAGTGTTAGTCTGTTACGCTGACGTGAGAGGCGATCGGTGTATTTTGGTCGCAATATATAACAGATAGCGGTCACGCTGACATAATAGCATGTTGTGTGTACCATTTGTATGTATCTAATACACCAACGTATTCATACCGTTGTGTTTTTCACTTATTTGCTAATGTAACACTGGTGTTTTCTTCTTTTTTGTTTTTTTATAATTTTATACAAATCACTGTTTTATTTTATTATGTAATTTAACTTGTAATAATGTCCTTGAATTCTTTAAACTACGGTTTATTTAGTCCTAACTTTATATACTGTGTATTGCTTCTTCTTGACCAGCTGTCTGTCGTTGGTACCCAGTGTATTAGACACCTCTTTCTGGTAGGCTTAGACTGTCTATTATTACCCTCTCAGATCGATTGTAATCTTTGGTTTCTAAAATAATGCTTCGCGGTGACGCAACGTTTCATTACCATTTTTGTTTCATTGTTGGTTTTGTTCAGGGCCACGCGGCCTATACCGCCTCGTTTATCGTGTCATCTTCACTGGGTACCATGTAGCTGATTAATATCTCCAGCTGGTGCCATCACAGCTAATCTAAACATAGTCACTAGCCTACCGCCGTTTGCCTGGGAGGCACGGTAGTTTTCTACAACTAAATACCTCTGTTATCGTTATATAATAGACATCGCTGTGTATCCTTATTTACAAATACGTACATATTAGCTGACCTCCGATTTGTCATTTTGTTTAATAATAGCTGCAAATTGTCTCTGTCTTTCATAGAATCTGTACTTTTGTATGACTGTGAAGCGTGGGCAATGAGCAGACAAGATGAAAAACATCAGTGAAGATGTGGTGAAAATATACATACCATGCCCAGATAGAACAACAAATTACCAAGTCCCACTAGAAACAAAGGAAAAAACAGTATCTACAACATACTCTTTTCCACTCTTAATGTTTAAGTTTGAGCGAAATATGTCTTTTGCAGCGTGTGACATGAGGCAATTTGTCCTTTAAAATCACCTTGAATATATATCTTCATATATAAATATGCTATGAACACATATTTTGAAGCCGCAAATTTGACTTCAGACATTATACTAATTGTTGAATGAGACATGAACGCGAAGGATGAACTACGTGGGCACCCGTTAATGAATGTTTGTTGTTTATTAGTAGTTGTTTTATTCGTTTTTCTTGTTTCCGATCGGTACAGCAGTATTTATTTCACCTTAAAGCTAAATATGCATATACTATGCAGAATGCTTCTGCTAAATATGTTCACAGGAACTGACATTAACATACTTATAAGCTTTTCTCACGCCGGTAGATCTCCGTTTATTCGTCGTTTTATTAAATATTTCTAGTCAAATGTCTTCATTTAATTTCTGTAATAAAATGTCTTCATCTAATTTAACTTGTGAACTGCCTTCATATAATTTATGTAATCAACAGACACTGAGCAGGATCTGCAATATTTAGTAGAGGCGGTTGTTGCACCCGGTGAACTACTAGGGTTAGAATTAAATTATAAAACGACACGGGTTATGATTGTCACTATGAAGAACGAAATACCACGATGTAATATACTTGTAAATGGGAATATTCTGAAACAAGTGAGTAGATAGATACAAGTATCTCGGAACATTCATAACAACTGATGGGAGATGCCTTGAATAGATTAGCACAAGAATCGCCGTGGCGAAGATAACCTTTTGCAAGCTGAAAAACGTATTGACCAGTAAAAAGATGGCAATTGCTACGAGAAAAAGAGTGTTGAACCTGTACTTTTGTATGAATGTGAAGACAATGAGCAGTTACACTGAATCTGCTGGCTGTGGAACTTAGGTTTTTTGAGAAAAAAGCAAAGCGATACCGCTGGATTCGAACCACCGGGGTCTATGTTGGCTATAGTTAGCGACCAGGGGTGTGATTCGAACCGCCAATGATACCATCTTGGAACAGTTATAACATCTGATGGGAGATGCCTTGAGGAGATTAGAACAAGAATCGCCATGGCGAAAGTAGCCTTTAGCAAGATGAAAAACATTCTGACCAATAAAAAGATGTCAATTGAAACGAGAAAAAGAGTGTTGAGGGGATACATAGAGTCTGTTCTTGTGTTTGGATGTGAAACTTGGACAATGAACAGTCAAGCTGAAAAGCATCTGATGGCTGCAGAAATGTGGTTTCTGAGGAGAATGCAAAGAATACCATGGACAGACAGAAAAACCAATGACCAAGTACTACAGGAGACAAATGAACAACGTAAACTGATTAGAGAAATTAGACGTAGACAGTCAAACATTTTTGGACATGTTATGAGAAGAAATGGATTGGAGAACTTAGTGACAACTGGCAAGATCGAAGGGAACAGACCAAGAGGAAGACCGAGAGGAAAATACCTGGATGGCTTGGCCACATGGCATGGACGAGACAGGAACACTGAGCTGATCCACGACACTGGTGATCGAGTGAAATGGCGAGACATGACCGCCCACGCTTTCCGGCATGGCACATGATTGATTGATTGAATGATACCATTTAGCTCCGTTACACACTCGACTACTACTACACTACTCCACCACACCGTAGGATTCGAACCTGACACCTCCAAATGAGAGGGTCTATGGTACCAACTTAACCCATTAGACACCCCACTTACACTCTACCGAATTGGTTATCGCACCATCTGCAATGCGACTGTGGTACCAACTAGCCCCGTGTCTCAATTCATTTATCATTGTTTACATATACCGATGAACTGATTAAAAACGCCACCTATCGCCGACAGGTGTAATTTACAAACCACATTATTTCTGGTACGGACAATATCGACTTTTTGCTCACAGATGTTCGCCGATCTTACCAAAGATACAAATACATCAACCCGTATCAGCCTGAGTACACCAATCGATTATGCAAGCGTCTATACAAACGGGAAGCTAATTAATGCATTACACCGGCTGACATCTTCTGAATCAATTAGCAAACCTGGCGCCATAGTTATCGCGCTCATCTTCACTTAACCTACCCATCTAGTTCAATTGATATTTCCATTGTTAACCCCGATGCTCTGATAAAAAACGACAGCTGACACTTAAAAAAGCAGGAAGGAGCTGGAAGGCATGAGGCAGACCACAACTCGAGGACGAGGGAGGCAGTGGCATCCCTCGTCATCCCTCACCAACCCTCACCATCCCTCACCATCCCTCACAAAATCGCCCTCATTCCGAGGGATATCTTTCCTATATACTACTCGCGCACACACACACACATACATATACACTCATACGGACAAACGGACAGACAATTGGACATATAAACCGAAGGGACCATCACGCGCCTGCCTTACACAAAGAAAACACTCATTCGTCCTGTTAAAACCATTATGAAATTCACATACAGTGAATAGTGGAGGAGGTTCGGGGTAAAAAATGAGGAGCCCCGGGAGGAGACAGAGAGGGTGGTTTCTGTCTAATGTGTTGTTGTTGTAGTTTTTATTCCCAAAACAGCTGAGTTGTCTATTCTGGTCAGCCTAGGTTGCTGTCTTTAGTGGTCTTCGCACGCACATTTCCACCCACGCAAACAGACACTTTCCTGGTTCGATCGTCCATAATGCGTAACATTGCTGGGTGCAATTTTTCCTGTCCCATAAGGTCATAAGGGAAATATTGCTCGCTTCTGGACTAGGAATTATAATTTTACATTATATTTCGGGTAGCCGCGGTAGTGTAGTGGCTAGACGATTGTCTGTCAGCCTTGAGGTCATGGGTTCGAATTCATATCATGGGGGATTGCTCTTGGGGGTCTTTGCAACACGCAGACCCCTCAACGACTTTAAGACGTAGACATGACAGGGAGGTACACATATAGTACAGTGTATTTTTTCTCTGTTTCTCTGTACGCCTGAGCCATTTCACACATACAGCATTTTATTTCTGTTTCTCTGTACGCCTTGAGCCATTTCACACATATAGTATTTTATTTCTGTTTCTCTGTACGTCGTGAGCCATTTCACAATCTACTGTACTGGCACCTTGCCGTCTTGACAGACGATAGTTTGTTAATTTGGCTTTAAAAAGAGCATACTAACTAAGGCCCATAGCAGGGACCAGGGACGAAGTTATACATCTGCATAGCACTAACCCTGGGGTGAAGTGTAGAGACCATGTGTTGCCCATGCAGCATGATCTCTCGGCCTGCCTAGTTTACTCCAGAGAAAAGATAATACCAATACATCTCGAACAAGACAAGCTGCAGAAGCTGCCAGATCAGCAAAGCAATACTCCTACCCATCGGAGCTTCGATACTAGACCAGTTCCCGATCATAGCTTGGGGCCTGGTCTACCTTGCCATGGCATTTAGTCTTTAGGTTGCATTTCCTCGCACTAGGATTAGACTTGTACCCTTCCAATTGCGCTCCTCCGCATGAAGTCATTGAAACAATGTGGGGTGTCGGATTTGGCGAGCGTCGTTTTCGCAATTACTGAAAAAGAAAATTGAGACTTTTCAGCTTAAATGTTAGAGACAACTTCTTAGAAATACATAGTTAATGTTGTTTAATATTACTATTTACATTTCGATTCGTGTCCTTGTGTGTATCATTTGCGCCATATTGCGTTATTGTTTGATCAAGGTCAGTGCAACGTCATATCTGTTCCAATCTGTTATTGTTTATAAGAGTGTTATTGTTGACTGATTCACAGCCGAAGGATATTATATCGCCAAATGTGACCTCCCAGCTGGACAGAAGGACAATATACCGCCGCACTAGAGTCATCGTGTTATTTGTTTCGTTTCACGGTATCTTCCGAAATTTCAATGCTCAGTGAATGAAAATTTACATTAGAGTTGGTGACAATATTGCCGTTCTTTAATGTTGCATGAACTCCACGGAGGGTGAATACAAAACTTGGAACGGAAATATTTTCAAAAAACCCTCAGTCATTAAAATACACCAGTACCATGTTTTGTCGAAACCTAATATATATTTTTGTTTGTTTTGGCGCTGAATCATTTAAACCATAATGAAAAACGAGAAGCTTTAATTGAAGGTTGAAAGACATACACTGTCTGCGAGATTTTCATCGTTTTCTCGACATTTCTCGTCAACTTCTCATTGGGACATTTGTTTTCATAACGCGAGCGCTTAATATCTTTGCAATTTTACCAGAATCATATGAATTTTGGTGGCAGTTTGTAAATTATAAACGCGAGAATGTTTTAATCAGGGCAGTTCTTGCGAATTTCTCGACATAGAAAAATGGCGTCCCTAGCAACGATACGACGCTGAAGCTAATATTGCTCCCGTTTCTACAATTGAGAGCTAATATTGGATAAATAATGTGATGTCATTATTGAAGAATGCGTTAGCCATTTTCGTACTACTACTGACAGATCACAAGAAAGGAATAACCAATCTGCTGTCTTGTAGGTAGAATCGGGATAGTCTAGGTAGAATCGGGACTGTCTTGGTAGACTCGAGACTGTCTATGTAGAATCGCGACGGTCTAGGTAGAATCGGGACTGTCTGTGTAGAATCGGGATAGTCTAGGTAGAATCGGGACTGTCTATGTAGAATCGGGGCTGTCTATGTAGAATCGGGACTGTCTGTGTAGAATCGGGACTGTCTGTGTAAAATCGGGACTGTCTATGTAGTGTACTGTCTAGGTAGAATCGGAACTGTCTAGGTAGAATCGCAACTGTCTGTGTAGAATCGGGACTGTCTAGGTTGAATCGGTACTGTCTAGGTAGAATCGGTACTGTCTATATAGAATCGGTACTGTCTAGGTAGAATCGGTACTGTCTATATAGAATCGGTACTGTCTAGGTAGAATCGGTACTGTCTAGGTAGAATCGGTACTGTCTATGTAGAATCGGTACTGTCTATGTAGAATCGGTACTGTCTAGGTAGAATCGGAACTTTGTATTTAGAATCGGGACTGTCTATGTAGAATCGAGACTGTCTAGGTAGAATCGGAACTGTCTGTGTAGAATCGGGACTGTCTATATATAATCGGAATTGTCCATGTAGAATCGGGACTGTTTATATAGAATCGGAATTGTCCATGTAGAATCGTGACTGTCTTAGTAGAATAGGGACTGTTTGTGTAGAATCGGTACTGTCTAGGTAGAGTTGGAACTGTCTGTGTAGAATCGGGACTGTCTATGTAGAATCGGTAATGTCTAGGTAGAATCGGGACTGTCTGTGTAGAATCGGGACTATCTTTGTTGAATCGGGACTGTCTATATAGAATCGGAACTGTCTACGTAGAATCGGGACTGTCTAGATAGAATTGGGACTGTCTAGGTAGAATCGAGACTATCAAGGACCATGTAAAGAAAACCCGAAAGAAATAAAATACAGAACCTGCTGCCTTGTAGGTAGATTGGAGACAATCAAAAGTTAAGGAAAGCAAACTCGAGGGAAACAAAAAAACGTTTGTGGAAGTCGGGTGTACCGAACCAAAGGCATGACGAAACAGTTACAATGCAACAGGTTTAATGATGACAACATTTATAGGCTGTATTTTTTTTTTTGCGCTCGCTCTCTTTGAACTCAAGCGCAGTCCACACGCATTGTTTATAGTAGTGATGGACTGAAATTTGCGTGTGGATTAGCTTTCCCTATTAACAGTATCCCTCACTATCAGGCGAACTGTCAAAGTCTCACATGGAGTCGGTAGGAACATAAAGATAGAAGGGAACTCGAGAAGGGACATAACCCCAATACAAGGGAGACACACTCGAACAATCTAGAGCCTTCGAGAAACATAGGTCAGTTCGCCTACAGCTCCGTGGACACGCTCACCGCGTGCCAGGACCTGTTCCAGGAGAAGCTCGAGGAGAGTTAAAGCCCGTGTCCGAGACATGTTAGAGGGCAGACGCCGACTAGGACATCGAACAAGCAACAGGGCTTAACTTAAGGGGGACTTGGTAGATTGAACACAAGTGTATTTAGGAGTGTTACTCACTAGATAGATAGATGATAGAGTTTGTTGTAATGATTATGTATGATGGATTTGTTGTGAACTCCTATGATCATGTTCGCCACGTAGCTGGCTGCGAAAACCATTCTTCGCCAGCTTACTGTAAATAAATCATGTCAGATAGTATCAGAACGGAGTTTGTTGCCTGTATGAACCCAAGTTTCATTACCCTAGGTATCTAGGACGTTGACACGAACCCACTCCGACTTCAGTGGTACTTGTAATTTACGTCCCAAGTCAACTATGACAGGTCAACATTTTAGTCTAGCTGTCCGGTGTAGGGGTTGAACCGCTTACCTCGGCATCAGCACACCGGATGTTTAAGAACACGCGTTCTTATCCGTTCAGTTTTGTATTCACCCTCTGTAAAGTTCATGCAACGTAATAGGTAAACACAAAACTTGGACTGGCAATATTTTCAAACACTGCACAGTTATTAAAAATACACCCTGTACAATCAGTGCGCAGAGGGACAAGACGAAAACTAAAGGAGAAAAAAAGTATTTTGGCCTACACCCATCCCATTTGAGGACAAACTTTATGGAGAATGTCAACAAGCTTAAGTTAACTGCTGCTTTGTTTTGATTAGTTGATTTTGACATCTGAAGGTGAACGAAGAAAAGGAAGATAATCTAATAATTCTGAAACTAAATTATATTTGATTATGCTTATGTATCATGCACGGGGTGAAGAAATTAAGCATCTGGGTGCATGAGGCGGAAGATATGGTACGAGATATTGTAGACATCTTGGACATGAGGGTGCATGAGGCGGAAGACATGGCACGAGGTAGAGACATTACCTTGTAGACACCTTGGGCATCAAAGTGCATGAGGCGGAAGACATGGCACGAGGTAGAGACAGTACCTTGTAGACACCTTGGACATCAGGGTGCATGAGGCGGAAGACATGGCACGAGGTAGAGACAGTACCTTGTAGACACCTTGGACATCAGGGTGCATGAGGCGGAAGACATGGCACGAGGTAGAGACAGTACCTTGTAGACACCTTGGACATCAGGGTGTATGAGGCGGAAGACATGGCTCCTAGTAGCTGTCAGCATGCGACATCGGCCACACCCCCCCCCCCCCGGGCAACAGCTGTGAGAGGCTGGCTAAACCAGGCATGGGTAGCCGATTTGGTGTCAAACCAAGCGGTGCACTAGGGTATGCCTACCCAGCATGTGAAGACAGGATCCGGCAGACTGCGCTGAAGAAATCATTCCTGATTCAACGGGCAAGACGGCGTTTACCTGCAAAGCGTTGTCGAACGTAATGAGCACGGCATGGCACGTAGAGCGCCCTGGTCATCCACTGCACCTGTATTCGTTTCCAGTCGTCTTGACTTGACCTGCCACTGGATTTAGCTGGACTCAGGCGAGAGAGTGAGGTCAACGAATTGCGCAACTCTTCCTCACTTTAATCCAATTCATCGCGCAAGTCATTCTTCATCCAACGTCATGCTCCCAAGGCGGCCAGAGGAAACGCTTTAAAGACACTGAAAATCTCACTGAATGCTTTTGGAATTCATCATGACACCTGGGAGACTGCAGCCAGAAACCGAAATTCGCGGCGTGCAACATTACGCAAGGGTGCAGTCACTTGTGAGACAACCAGGACTGCAAGAGCTGTGAAGAAAAGACAGAACAGAAAAACCACTGCAGAAAATCCTCCTCCAGAAACGTCAAGCATTCTTTGTCCACATTATCAAAGAACATTCCGAGCCAAAATAGGCCTTATCAGCCATCTTAGAACTCACGTCTCTATACTTTCAACCCCACTGGATGAAATGAACAGTCATCATCATTCTTGATGGACAAACAACAAAATAAACACCTTGTAGACACCTTGGACATCAGGGTGCATGAGGCGGAAGACATGGCACGAGGTAGAGACAGTACCTTGTAGACACCTTGGACATCAGGGTGCATGAGGCGGAAGACATGGCACGAGGTAGAGACAGTACCTTGTAGACACCTTGGACATCAGGGTGCATGAGGCGGAAGACATGGCACGAGGTAGAGACAGTACCTTGTAGACACCTTGGACATCAGGGTGCATAAGGCGGAAGATATGGCACGAGTTAGAGACAGTACCTTGTAGACACCTTGGACATCAGGGTGCATAAGGCGGAAGACATGGCACGAGGTAGAGACAGTACCTTGTAGACACCTTGGACATCAGGGTGCATAAGGCGGAAGACATGGCACGAGGTAGAGACAGTACCTTGTAGACACTTTGGACATCAGGGTGCATAAGGCGGAAGACATGACACGAGGTAGAGACAGTACCTTGTAGACACCTTGGACATCAGGGTGCATGAGGCGGAAGACATGGCACGAGGTAGAGACAGTACCTTGTAGACACCTTGGACATCAGGGTGCATAAGGCGGAAGACATGGCACGAGTTAGAGACAGTGCATTGTAGACACCTTGGACATCAGGGTGCATAAGGCGGAAGATATGGCACGAGTTAGAGACAGTACCTTGTAGACACTTTGGACATCAGGGTGCATGAGGCGGAAGACATGGCACGAGGTAGAGACAGTACCTTGTAGACACCTTGGACATCAGGGTGCATGAGGCGGAAGACAAGGCACGAGGTAGAGACAGTGCATTGTAGACACCTTGGACATCAGGTGCATGAGACGGAAAACAAGGCACGAGGTAGAGACAGTGCATTGTAGACACCTTGGACATCAGGGTGCATAAGGCGGAAGACATGGCACGAGGTAGAGACAGTACCATGTAGACACTTTGGACATCAGGGTGCATAAGGCGGAAGATATGGCACGAGTTAGAGACAGTACCTTGTAGACACCTTGGACATGAGGGTGCATGAGGCGGAAGATATGGCACGAGGTAGAGACAGTACCTTGTAGACACCTTGGACATCAGGGTGCATGAGGCGGAAGATATGGCACGAGGTAGAGACAGTGCATTGTAGACACCTTGGACATCAGGGTGCATAAGGCGGAAGACATGGCACGAAGTAGTCACAGTACATTGCAGACACCTTGGATATGAAGGTGCATGAGGCAGAAGACATGTCTCGAGATCTAGACACAGCGGAATGTGTTCAGCACGACTTTCTTGGCGATCATGCAGGCCCCGCCTTGTTTACGTGTATTTACCAAATTGTGTTGCTAGGCAACATTGGATTCATTAATTATTAACCAATCAACGTCTGTCTTCAATTGTGATATAGTAATTAATACCATTAAAGGATATCTAATTATTGACTTTTCCCTTTGATTATGAAAACGTTGTTTGGGGCGGCCCTGAAGTTTGGACAACTCCTTTCAACATTTGACTATAGGCTGTCTCGATTCTTTGATTCGAATTCAAGTCAAATGCAAATTAGATGAAGCTTGATTGAATTAATATTGGGTATCACGCTAGCAGACATTTGATCATGGTGTCACAGAAACAGTTTGATTAGCTTCTGGCTCTTTTCTTTTCTACACAGACTAGTCTGCCATTTTAATTCATGGCCTAAGTTAGTCTGAATAACAGAAGAAAAACAGAAGTAATAGTTATTATAAAGAGAAAGTGTTAGTTATGGTTAGTTAGTTGGTTATTCGGTTAGTTAGTTAGTTATTTAGTTTCTTAGTTATTTAATTAGTTTATTTAGATAGTTATGTAGTTTTTTTGTTTTTTTTTAAAGTTGCATATCCCTTACAGGACGTTGCAGTCAACACCAGCTTTTTTCAGCTCCTGTTGATGTTCTTGGCAAGATTACGCTCAGTAGTTTGCCATTGCTTTCTGAGCGACCGGCTCACATACCCTCGTAAGTAACCAATACGACGCGATCCGCTACCGAATCTCGCGCAGCTGCGTTACCCTATGTCGACATACGGGATTACGGAGAAAGTCAATATACTCCTTCGCCAGGAAAACCTGGCCAGTTATGTAGTTAGTTATTTAATAAGTTAGTTATGTCGCTAGTTAGTTAGTTATTTAGTTAATTATTTAGCTAGTTAGTTGGTTAATTAGTTGGTTGGTTGGTTGGTTGGTTAGTTAGTTAGTTAGTTAGTTAGTTAGTTAGTTAGTTAGTTAGTTAGTTAGTTAGTTAGTTAGTTAGTTAGTTAGTTAGTTAGTTAGTTAGTTAGTTAGTTAGTTAGTTAGTTAGGTAGGTAGGTAGGTAGCTTGTTCATTTCCGCTTACGCTCGCATGCCCTGGCTAAACAATAAACCTGAATTTTAGAGAAACGGTATATTTAAATGCGCATTACAGTGAATGGAATCTGAAACAAGTCAATGTTGACACAAAGTGAATGTTGACTAAGTGACAGATAGAGTGGCTATGGTTGTGTCTAGGGTATGTCCTCGTACCAATGTGATGTTGAACAACAGATTAACCAAGATGCATCACACCCAAACACCAGTCAGTGAACAAGCGTTAATTTGCGCACATAATATTCCTTTAATTCTGAATTAACACAGACACATGTAGCATATAAATCCAGGAACAATAATTCTCTAAGAATATATCTCCATCCCAATGGAACACTTCGAATAACATTGCCTCTCAAGGCTACTAAATCTCGTCCCACGCGACAGGTATACTAGCCTCTCTCTAGGCCCGACTCAAAGTAACCCACTATGGGTCTCGAATTCCACTCACTATCCCTGGAACCCACAGTGCGGAGTTATCTTCCAAACTCCGTCACAATTCTTCACTTTATCAGACCACGACCTTCTCCTGGTCTGGTCTACACTCAGCTCCTCTCAGCTCGGAGTCTACACATCAACTGCCCCTCGTCAATCTTTGTCCCTGTCTTTTAAACCATTCTATGCGCCCTCACACTGATCCACACAAACACCACCTCACTGCTCCAACTGTCTGCCCCTTCTTGCAGCCCCTCTACCTTACACCCTTCCCCGTTTATCTCCTTATATTTTCTTTCCGGTGAATGCCCTTTCACCTCGTGAACTGTTTATATTGTACGGCCACTCACCTTAATGCCACTGAACACAGGCATGTGACAAATGTATTTAAGTATTTGGGTAGTTTAATAATAGCTGATGGAACATGTATTAGGAATTTAAATTAGAATAGCCAAGAAAAAGCAGCATTTCACAAAATGAAGAATATTCTCTGTAATTTATCCTTGTCAATCCTGATGACGAAAAGTGGTTTTAAGAGCTATTTTGAGCCAGCCCTGATGTGTGGAAGTGAATAATGGACAATCAGCAGGTATGTGAGGAATTATGTGGAAGATGCAACGATATGATTTCATAAAATAATGATGAGAACACCGTAAAAGATAGAAAGAGCAATAAAGATATATAGAAAATTGGTAATTCCAAAAAAAAAAAAAAATTGTTACTCGTATCAGAAAAAAACAGTCAGCATTCTTAGGGCATGTTTCGAAAAGAGGAAAGTTGGAGTACGTCGTGACAACGGGAAAATTATAGGGAAAGCAAGGAAGGTGGGACCAAGAGACAAGATGCTGAACAGTTTGACATCAAGGCAGGGCGAAACATCAGTATCAGAAATGATTGGCAGCACAAGAGACAGGGTCCTGTGGACAGACATGATCACCAACGCCATACAACATGGACTATTATAAAAGTTGAGTTGAATCAAGAACCAACATCAGAGCACTCGTTATAACCCCATACGCGCTCCGTCCTCATCTCCAACAGCCAGCAAAGAGTCCCAAAATTAATGATACCAGTAGCAGTCTGATATTATAATCATTCCATTTTGCTCTAAAGTACCCTCTCCTGGCCACCTTATTTCTTGAATTGCTGTTATATCCATTTGATATTCACCCAGCTCCCGGGTTAGTTCTTCGGCCGCTCCAGCTCGATATAGTGTCCGTACATTCCATGTTCCAAATCTCAAAAGTCCTTTAACGTTCCAAGGTCGTTGTCCAGATAAGTCAGTCCGATATCGAGGCTCATGTATTTGTTTCGTAACAAAGAAAGAGAAATTTACAGATGAAATAAAATGTAAACTTGAAACTCTGCAAAACCCTTTGGAGGAAAGCATTGACCAAACTTGGTTGAACATCAAGAATACAATTCAGTCTACCGCAGAAGAATGTCTCGGTGTGTTAACCACGCATAGAAAGAACAGATGGTTCAATCAAAAATGTGAAGAAGCAGTCATTAGGAAGAAGAATGCCAGACATGTATGGTTAAATGACATCAATAACATCCAAAAGGAAGAGCATTATAGAAATGAATGTAAAGAGGCTACAAAAATAGTCAGACAGCAGAAGCGAGAATATATGAGTAATATAATCAAAGATATGGAAACTAATCACCAGAAAAATGAATCCAGAAAAGTTTTTAAAGAACTGAAGTCAATGAAACGAGGGCACCAACAAAACACATATGGTTTAAAAGACAAAAATGGGAATATGATAAATACCAATGAGGAAATGTGCAACACATGGAAAGAATATTTTATTGAATTACTAAATTGTGAAGCTCCAAGTAACATTTTCTCACAGGAAGAGGTTCTAACATGCGAACCACAAATTGAAGAACCTACATTTGAAGAAATCCTATATGTAATCACACGACTTAAAAACAATAAGGCAACTGGGACTGATGGAATTGCTGCTGAATTTATAAAGGCAGGTGGCCATGCATTACATCTAAAGCTATACGAACTAATAATAAAAATCTGGAGGACAGAGGAATTACCCCATGACTGGAAAGAGTCATTATTGATACCTATCTTTAAGAAAGGAGACAAGTTCCAATGTGGAAATTATAGAGGAATATCACTACTGTCCACAAGCTATAAGATACTATCCGCAGTATTACTAAATAGACTAAAACCATATTCAGAAGACATATTAGGTGACTACCAGGCGGGTTTTAGACAAAACAGATCAACAATAGATCAGATATTTATCTTACGACAAATAGCCGAGAAACATTGGGAATATAAAAGAGATCTCCATAACATTTTTGTGGATTTTAAAAAGGCTTATGATAGTGTCCATAGGAATAGTCTATGGAATGCTATGCAGGAATTTGGAATACCAAGGAAGTTAATCAACATGACCAGACTATGCATGGAAGATACTTATAATATAGTAACATATAAAGGCAGGAAATCAGACCCCTTCCAAATAACATCTGGCTTGAAACAGGGTGATGCACTATCGCCGCTACTCTTCAATCTGGCTCTAGAGAAAGTTGTAAGGAAGGTAAAGGAGGAATGTGATATTGGAGGAACATCCAAGCTGCTTGGTTATGCAGATGATATAGATATTATAGGGCAAAGTGAACAAAAGACATTGGAAATATTGACTCACTTAAAGGAAAAAGCCCAACAGATGGGGCTGGTTATCAACCAAGATAAGACAGAATATATGGTAATTTCAAGAGACGGAATGGCTAGAAACTCTGGCCACATACAAATAGATAATATGACCATTAAAAGAACGGAAACATACATATACCTGGGTACGATCTTCAACTGCTCCAACATCATAAGGGAAGAAATACAAACTAGAATCAACTCTGGAAATAAGATATACTATGCACTACAACATCTACTAAAATCAAAGGCGCTATCTCGTAACACCAAAATCACAATATACAAAACACTGATCAGACCAGTTGTGCTGTATGGCTCTGAAACCTGGAGTACAACGAAAGGAGACGAAGCCTTGTTACAAACCTTTGAGAACAAAATTTTAAGACGCATCTTTGGACCCATTAGGGATACACAAAGTGGAGAGTGGAAAAGAAGAAGTAACAAAGACATTTATGATCTGTTTAAGTCCCCGCTAATCACTGGTATCATGAAGGCTAATAGACTACAATGGCTGGGGCATATAGAAAGAATGGAAGATAATAGGGAAACAAAACTCGCTTACACTCAGGAAATAAATGACCGTAGACCCCGAGGTAGACCAAGAAGGCGGTGGAGAGATAATACATGTACAGACCTACAAGCACTTGGAATCAACGACTGGCAAGAGAAGGTCCACCAGAGAGACGAATGGAGACGGATTGTATTTGCAGCAAAGAACCTCAATGGCTCGGAACGCTGAAGAAGAAGAAGAGTAGCAGTCTGATTATGTTTCCATCTGGCCTTTCCTCTGAGTTTTGAATGTCGACCAGAGCCTCTGGTAACTCCCTGAACCACCATTCTCTTCAAGACGTGATGATCCATCTGTTCTTTTGCGCTCTACACACAATTCCCACGGCCCACAACCACAAATGCCTTATCCTGCACCATTACCTCACCAAGGGATGCAGACAAAGCCAATATATTCGTTTGCTCGTTTCCCGCCCCACCAGCGTGTCCTGGGGGGAAATCCAAAAGATGAAGATGACTTAATTGTTATTTGTCATCTACTGCTTATATTACCTTGATGTGTAACACGGGGGGCAGGGGGGGGGGTGTCTTAAGCCTGAGTAATTAAGGCCACCGGGCTAGTGCAGACGCCGTGAATTGTAAAGGTTAGGGATTTTTTTTTCTTTTTGTCCAGAATTTAAATAAATTCACATCTTACCGAGGGCTCCGACCACAATTGCCTTATCCTGCACCAGTACCCCAATAAGGGATGCAAACCCAACCAATATATTCGCCTACTCGTTTCCCACCTCACCAGCATATCCTGGGGAAAAAACATCCGAAAGATGAAGATAACGAAGCATTAAAAAGTATTCTCTGGCTTCCTAATTTGCGGCCAGTTCTTAAACAAAGGATAAGGGCCTGGCGGAGTAGTTAAGATGTAACACCTACGGGTGTTAATCTGCAGCAGAAGAGGTGATGTTTATTAATCAGTGGTGAAATAACAATCCCAGCATGCAGCCAGCATGGCACTTGACTGTACAAGCGATAGTTATACTTGCACCAGCTTTTGAGTAAATACACTAGTTACAAGTTAGCTGCATATCCTTTACAGGACGTAGCAGTCAACTCCGGCATGTTATGGCTGTGTGTGACTCCTGGGCAAGTTTTACGTTCAGTAGTTTGCCATTGCTTTCTGAACGACCGGCACTCATACCATTGTAGGGAAATCAACGCAAGGCGGTCTGCTTCCAAATTGTCCGCAGCTGTGTTTCGAACGCAGAATGCGGGATTACGAATTGCAATTCGTAATCCCTTCGCAACAGAGCCGGCGATCCTAGTCATCATAATCATCATCAAGTGCCGTGCCGGCTGGCGTTGGCGCTCATGGCTTTCCACAGATCTCGGTCCTTGGTGTTCTGGATCAACTCTGCTGATGATATTCCTCCATGCCACCGTCTCAATCCATTCAGCATCATTTCTCTT